>JAPVRG010234843.1:0-16519 GCA_029783565.1 Rhagoletis cerasi | reverse complement strand
ACACAACTCTCCAAAAATCGCTCTCATTTACAGGATTTTGGAGAAATTTGGAGTACGGGAACAGTTTTCGTGTAACTTCCTGTAAGTTCGTGTAAAATCCTCTAAGTTCATGGAGTATTGGAACAAAGCTAATATCCAGTAACTTGCCAGTAACCAAATTTCAGAGAGTAAGCCAAAATTTGCTCTCAGTGAGAAAAACATGCAAGAAAGTACGAAAACGCAAAACTAGTAAAAAGTTGCAAGTTTTTGTGACAGCTGACTTTTATTTGGCGCGCAAATCCTTACAACTGGTAATTGCAGCCACTACGGCTGAAGATGCACTACTATCCTCGCGTTTATATAGACTCTGGGCCTCCTCCTAATATATTTATGTACACAGTGAACTTTATAAACTTGTATATGTAATAAATATTTGTATACATTTACTTACTGTTTCCATTTTTCACCTTTTTAAAGAAACAAATTAAATTTTAATAATTGTTTATTTTTCATCAGCTACTTTCAATCAGCTGTTTATCTTACTAGCAAAAGTTGCTAGTAAAAATTTATCCAGTAAAAATCCAGTAAAACTTGCAAGTTCAGCTGTCATTTTTGCTCTCTCAATTCTCTCTTTCTTGCTGGTTTCTTGCAAGTTTTTGCGTACGAAAACGCGATCCAGTAAAAAACCAGCAAAATTAGTACTGGATTTACTGGATAGTGCGTACGCGAACAGGGCTTATATGTGTGTATGTACTTGCACGTACACACAAATACACACCACGCAACACACACTGCCGCAATGCTGCGGGCGCTTGCTTCATGTGTGGCATGTCGGAAAAGTACGTTTGTACGTGCCCGCTGCAATCATTTTCGCAGCAACACCGCATTGCTGCCGGCACATGCGCGAAACATTCCTCCACATATCATCACTTGCGCGCTTGCATTACGCGCTGGCTGGATAGATGAACAACTGCCGGAATTGGTAGCGGCTCCAATGGCCGCAATGCTGATTTGCACGAACTGCTCTTTTGACCAATTTGTATGTGGCTGCTGCATGTATTCTCTGTGTTTTTGTTGTTGCTATTGCACATACTCATATTTAAGTGTGCTCGTATGTGCTTCTATTGGCAGTTGACACTGCTTTAAAAAATGCAAGCTTCCGTCAGCGATTTTTTCCATTCCCAAATGGCTAGTTCTACAGATAAAGTATGTATGTACATATGTATTTTTGATGAAGTGCCATTCATATGAATGCGAACGGATGTTCATGTGGCGATCGTGATTGTGGAAAAGTTCATGTCGGATATGTGAAAGAATTTCGATATCAAAACCTTTGACAAAAAGCAATTGATTAATATTTCTACGCAAGCCAGAGGCGTATACATAACTTCTACACAAAGACGAAAATTATGTGTACAAAGAAAATTCTTTGAAGGGGTGTTATAATGAATTCCAATTTGATAAATGATATCCTACATATGTGTTCTTATTTATTTTCATTCAATTTTCAGTATAATATTTTCAAAGTTGGGCGGCTTGTTTTCTTGCCGCCTTACGCATTTTATTTTGGTCTGATTAATTATAGCCACAGCAGGTGTTTGATTAATTGTATTTCTAACAATGCACACTCACTTACCTACATTCAAGTATATATACGTTACCTTTTATAAATCATTTATAATAATTCATGCCTAACTAACCAATATATGAATATCGCTATAAATGTTTTTGAAGTGTGCGCCCTTGAACATGTTGAGACCACTCGTGTTTGGTTAGAGCTGCTTGAGAGCTAATATTTGTTTTCACTTCAGTAAACGATTGTTCTTGTGAAATCGGCATGAATAAAGCCAAGCATGCACAGATGCATCCACCATGTTTTTTAAAAGTGCATTAACTCAGATTTTTTCTATTTATAACAGTATTTACTAAATATGAATACGAGCATACTTTAATACTGAAAGTATTCAACGCGGGTCGCGATGCTGGTAACAGAGGAAGAGGAAGGCCTCCTCTGCGTTGGAAAGACCAGGGGGAGAAGGACTTGGCTTTACTTGGCATTTCCAATTGGCGTCAGTTGGCACAGAAGAGAAATGACTGACGTGCTGTTTTGGCCAAAATCGCTTAGGCGGTTACAGAGCCACTTTTTCATCCTTGGAAAGCGATGAAAGTCACACGGGCGCGGATATGGAGAATATGGTGTGTAGGGAAGCAAGTCGTTATTGGATTGAAACAATTTAGCTGTTGCGACTGCCGATAAATGAGCCGATATACTAGCATGGCGAAAAGCACTTTTTTTCTAAGTATTACCTTTATTTCAATATCCTGATGGTCTAATAAACCAGTGTTTTATTCACCAGTTATCAATTTTCTCTTCTTCAAATAGCGGATCAAATAATTACACGTCCTCAATTTTTGTCAGCTGTTAGCAAACGCCACAACTGGCTCTAAAACTGGGCACTCTGGAGTTCTGAAGGGCTTTGACTTCGTCCCTGAACAGATAGATTATTGCGCCCCCGAAATGTCTCCCAGCAGCTCCTTCTCTACCTACATTCACTCAAGAGACGACTGGGTAGGGCGGGGTTATTGGAAAAAGCGAGCAGTAGACTTATTCACGGATGGATCAAAACTTAGAGACAGGGTTGGTGGAGGTGTCTTCTGTCGGGAACTCTCCACCAAAACTATGTTCAGGCTTCCGCACTTCTGCAGTGTCTTTCAGGCGGAAATAGCTGCCATCAAGGAAGCGGTAAACTCACTGCTAAAGAGTGTGACGTCCCTTATGGAGGTCAGCATATACTCAGATAGTCAGGCGGTCATCAGGGCCCTAAACGCTTTGATGGTGCGCTCGGAATCGGTAAGGGAATGTCTGACCTCTCTATCAATCGCGTCGGAGTACTTATTAATAAGGCTAGTTTGGGTGCCGGGTCACAGTGATATCGCGGAAAACTGCGTGGCTGATGACCTGGCAAGAAAAGGCACCCTCTGACCTCCTGCGGTACACTCTTGGACGGTTGGGTCTCGTGTAAGCTTAGCGAGCGGTAGACTAACACAAGGACATGCGCAATAGCCAGATCCTTCTGGCCTGGGGTGGACCGGGGGCGGTCAAAGGAACTCCTTAAGCTTGTAAAGCCTCAGCTCTCGCTGGTGGTGGGGGAGGGGGGGGGGGGGTCTTACAGGCCATTGTGCGATGGGCATTCACGCGGTAAGACTAGGAATCTCAACTGATCCCTTTTGTATCAGCTGCCAAGAGGAAGATGAGGTGGAATCATCTCAGCACTTTCTATTAGACTGTACAACCTTCGCGAGTCTAAGATGGAAACATTTTGGCTCGCACTTTTTAACTAACCTTAAGCTCTCAGGCATCGAAATTAGCCGCATTGGAAAATTTTCGTAATCGGATCGCGGCGTTTTGCCGACTAGATTAATGGTATCCGTTCAGTTTTTCGTGGTATCACAAAGGACGATATCTTAATTGTCCAAGTGTGCCCCCTGCCTAGGGCAGCCACCTTAATCTGATCTCCAAAAGTAAGCGATAAAAATGTACCCCGTTTGATATGACTTTGGAGAAATAAACGAGATTCTTCAATGTTGTTCTCCACTTTCACTCCCTTAGACTCATTACAAATGATTTTTTAACCCGAAATATTTTTTAGAATGCGAAAAATTCTAGATCTAGGCGCTTTTCTTTCATGCTCCGTCCAGACCATTTACTAAATGTAAGTAAAGTCAGCCTTTGAAGCTGAGGCATCAACCAGCTAGGTAGACATTTCGAATTGGGACCAGACCTTTCAGGTGCATGCCTGAAAATCATAATGACCGCCCGATCTTACGTGCACCATTCTTTATATAGGCTCTTTTATGATTCGCTTGGTAGGTTTGTGGGATTGATTTTTTAAGAGTACTCCCTTAATACTCTTTTAAAAAAGGTAGGTTTTTATGCAAGTATTCTCTTGTTGTTCGGTTAGGAGGTTTGTGGTATTATATTTGTGTTTGTATTTCGGATTTCGAATTTAAATGAACGTGGCTCAATGTTGGAGTTCATTGAGTTACGCCCATTTATATTCGAATTCTAAGATACGCTTTTATGAATTATTATACCCAGTTACGTCTTTTCTAGTAGGACTCGTCAAGATTGTTATTTAGATTTGTCCGATATTTGAATTTTTTTGGAATACGCGATTCTTTCAGGAAATGAGAGTTTTGTACATGTGTATGTATGTATTCATAAAATAGCAGTCATTTGCACAATGTTGCTATAGAAACAACGCAAATGAGCGAAGAATTAAACTCATTCTATAAGTAATAATCATATTAGTAGCTCAAATGTTTTTGTTTTTGTTTTTACAATTCCTACATTGCGCTTCAGGCTAAATACTAACTTGTTTTAAACTAAATTAATTTCAATTATAAAATTTTACTTTCATCTATCCACCAACTATTTGTACGCTGAAACTTTGTTGTTTAACATGGCACATGGTGAAATTGATATAAAATAATTTCTTTAATTGTGAAATATATTAATTATGTATGTAAAATAATAAATGATGTACTTGCAGGTCAAGCGTAAAAGATAGTATGGGGTAGGAATGTGCGTTGTATTAATAACATATATTTACAGCCCTTAAAGTATTAATTAAGCTTTCCTGCTTGCAAAAAGAAGTTCATATGCCCGTCTTATGTTCCTATCCTCTCGCTTCGCTTTGCAATGGAATTTCAGCGGCGTTGCCATTTTGGTGCTTTTGGAGCTAGATTTAGCTCCTTATATTTTATTTAGCTCTGAAAATTTGGCTTTAGCTCCTAGCTCTTTTTTATCTTTTTTCAAACTTATCTAGCAATTTCTTAGCTCCAGAAAGTTTTAGCTGTATTGGGTAATATATTTAAATTACAAAAAATTTCATCGTACACGTGTTGACTAAAATTTTTTGGCTGTGGCTATTTTCGATCCTTTTTTGTTATTCTATTTCGATTAATACTTACAAAAGTTCCATTCTTCGATTAAAATTAATTTTAGTGGCAATTACTTTGCTGATATTTAAAAAACTAATCTATCAAACGAGTTTGCAACGTGCGCAAATGATTCGAGACAGTGATACGAGCACGACATTTGCGACCCGAATAATAATAACACCGGATCACAAATTTGTGTGCTTTTTTGTTCTCCAGATGCGACTGATTAATTCCTACGTAGAATCGCTCGCTGATTCTGAAAATTGAGTTCATTTTTTATTCTATGGATAAGTTTTCGATATATTTTCAATTAACCGTTATTCAGTTAAAAAGAAGAAGTGGTTCCACTTAATCACTTATAACTTAGTAACAAATTAAACAATCTTAATATGAAGTGTAGAAGATTAAAACTAACGAGGTTTCCGATAGACGGAATATACGTATATGTATATCACTGTTCCACAGGCCTAATAGTTTCTGAGAAATCAATTAATCATTCCTTATAACACACGAAAAGTTTTATGAAAAAATTAAAAAAATTTAAACTTTAACACGAGAAAAATAAAAGAGATAACAAATTTTTTGTAAATTTTGGTCTTGTATATTAAAATCTGTTCTTTTTCGAAAAAATCGAGCTTCTAACAATGAAAATCGATACATAAATCAAAAAGTAGTGAATGGGCAAATGAAAATGCGCAATGATTTTTTTGTATGAAATATGAGCAGAAGAGAAGGTTGCTCATACGCAACGTAGCCTATATGGCGTATGAGTAACCTTCATTTCTGTTCATATTCCCTACAAAAAAATCCTTGCGCATTTTCATTTCTCCATTCGCAACTTTTTTATTTATCCTTCGACTTTCTTCGATTGCAGCTCGATTTTTCGCAAAAGAATAAGCTTCGATATAGGAGAAGAAAGTTTACAAATAATTCGTTATCTCTTTTATATTTCCCCTGTTAAAGTTTTCATAAAAAAACTAAATATCTGGAATGATTAACTGATTCCTCAGAAACTACTAGGCCTATGGAATAGTGATATATATGCCGTTTATGGGAAATCTCGTTAGCTTTCATCTTCCATACTTGATTTTAAGATAGTTTAATTAGTTCCTAAGTTATAAGTGTTTAAGTGAAACCACTTCTTCTTTTTAACTGAATAACGGTAAATTACTAATATCTCGAAAACTTATCCATGGAATAAAAAATTATTCCGATTTCCGGAATCAGTGATATAATGTTGCTTAAAGTTTGTTGCCAGTAAACTCTACGGTGCCGTGGTCCGATCCGATTGAATCCATTATTTCGAATTTCTCTGATCTAACTTAAAATTTGCAGAATGCAGAATTTTACATATAGAACGACTTTAAAATGTAATTTATTAGAATTTTTTTTTGAAATTTTGGGCAACCATTTTTCGGCCATTTTGATTTTCCAATTTTTTTTAATAGGTGGTCCATAAGGTTTCACTATACCAATTTTCAGCTTAATTGGGCTAACCGTTTACGATATTGATTTTTTTCCGCTTACCGCTGATTTGAAACCACTGTGCGGCGCCTGCAGGAATTGTGTTGGAAAGCGAAAACGGTTTCGTAAGTAAAAATTCTTAGTTTACGTTGGAACAACTAAAGAGCAGAACCCTCCTCACACAAATGCCAAGAATAATAGCGCTGTGATAGCATATGGAATACAAATACCGTTCGGTGTTATGAACTTTGTCGATGTTCTTATTTCCAACTGTGAGATCTCTGCGGGAATTTGATTAAATGGTTTGCCAAGCATGCGTACTCAACTTACATGATCTTGCAACTAGAACTGTGGCCCGATACGTCAACAGGACCAAAGTCCTTATTAGAAAACTGAAGAGTATAGATGAGCATTATCCGAATAAGAGTGCCAAAAATTTCCGTTCATTGGATACATGGGCCGTGTGATCTCTTAAATATCTTTCAAATGCGGTCAATATATACCTATCGTATTATTTCTTGGAGGAATGCAGTGAATGTTTCCTTTCTAACTCATCGCTTTTGCATTTCCCTTTAATATCCAGCATCCAACTACCGAAGTATATTAATTAGAGTTCACAAATTTAGTCTATCTCGATCAGAGATACACCGCATTCCATAAGGGATTTGCATTTGCGTGAGTGCAAGGCTTCGTGGGCTGCCTGACTGCCACATAATAACTCGTTCGCTATCTCTAAGTCTCTGAGCGAGATTTCATGCTGCCTCCGGGCAGGCAAACTGTTCTTAGATACACCCGTGACCCGTTGATGTGCCTAAGATATCTGAATAGCCAGAGTTTCCCTTGAACTAAGAACTGGCTACTTTGTATCTTACTGCTGCAATAACAGCCGACTCGAACAATTCAATTAAGCGGACGTAAATGCAAGATCGGATTTAGCGTATACACGGGCGTGAGACAAAAGAGCGCTTACTCAATTTTGCGCTTCTTGCCACATAAACATAAATTCGTATAACATAAACATAGAGCCAAAATACGGGGTTTCTAAATATTCCAACTCCAGGGCCATCTATTGGGTGCTATTTTTGCAGAAGCATGTCTTATCATGTAATTAATACCCACTATGAATTTCAGCTAGATCGTACGATATATACGAACCTTATAAATATATTTATTAGCTCCAGCGCCATTTATCGGCATAATTTTTTGCAAGATTATCTTTTATCATGCAGATAATATACATTATGAATTTTAACCTAGTCGGATCACTAATACGGGTTTTCAAAATATCTCGACCCCAGCGCCACGTAGCGGGGTTTGTTTTTCGCAAGAGCGTTTCTTATTACTTGAAGATATACATATATTGCGAATATAAACTAAGTCGGATTATAAACGCAGGTTTTCTAAATATCTTGACTCCAGTACCACTTGGCGTGTCAATTTATTGCAAAATTATTACCCACCATGACGTACTAAATTTGAGTCAAATCTGTTCATAAATACAAGTTTTCTCAATATCTCTACTCCAGCGCCATCTAGCACCAATTTAGAAAAAAATTGTTTCAAGTCGGTTCAGCGTATTTTAAGCCCAAGTGTTATATAACCAATTTATCGGAATAGATATCCTTTATTTCAGAGAAATATCTGCTAGACGTCTTCTAAATAAATTTTTTGACTACATACAAACATATTTATGTAAAAGGTGATATTGCCTCTGCTATTGCACATTGAATTCAAGTTTCAATATTTATCATTTAAATTCGTACACAATCTAAGTCAATAGGCAATTACTATGCAAATTTTCGTAATTGCATTTCGGTTTTGTGAAAACAACAAAAAGGAAAGAAAAAAATTATGAAAACTAAAGCCATGTATTTGGCCTCCCACAAATTTCCATGATTTATAACTCAAGCTAACGATAACTGAATTTACCCTTTAGGAAATTTAGCTCGCTGAAAAATACTTGTACATTGAAATGCCTACCCATCAACTTCTCGTAGCAAATTCAACAGATTTATTTTAATTTAAGTATGTAAATACTTATCTATACAAATTACAGCCGACGTCCAACAATACTATTCGAAAAATCGAAAAATTCGTATAATCGCAACGAATATTTTTTCTATCAAAAAAGTAACTAAATATATGTAAAAATTCAGAGTATTTTTTTGTTTTCATTTTGCTTTTTTGTTTAAATTAATTTTTCACAATAAACAAGCGGAAAAATTATGCTAACGCCACCACTTGAAAAAAAAAACGACTGGAAAAAAGCAATCCAGAAATCATAGCCTACTGCTTAGGTCAGAAATATGATTTGCAACTTGCAAAAACAGCGATTGAAAAAGAAAAAAAAAATCAAAAATAGCAAAGCCAGAAATATGATTTGCAACTTAAAAAAAAAAATGATTGAAAAAAAGGAAAACGAAAAATGATACTGAAGATGGAACAACGCCGAAACCGGTTTGTCTCCAAACCAAATTTAACAAGGGCTGACGGAAATTCGTTCCAAAATACATCAAAAAAGCAAAGCCTGATGAGAGAAAAAAAGTTCTTTCGTATTATCGAACGGTAAAATTATACCTTATTCGTATTATAGAACCATTAGTGTAAAAAAGACTGCATTCGTATTATTGGACGTTCGTATGAAGGAGCTTTCGTATTACTGGACGTCGACTGTATATAAAGAAAAGGTAATTTCACGAACGGCTGGTCCGATTTTCATAAAATTTTGTATATATGTAAATAGCTTTCAGCAACCACCATGTCATAGGTCAAACAAATTTACTTTTTTCCGGTTGGTTGACCAGGGACGGATCTGTTCGAAAAAATCGTATTATTGTGCGATTTGCTTAAAATTTGGTGCGTAGGTAGCTTTTTGCCTAGATTAGCACATATACTCCTTTTTTACGGGAAGTGGACCAGGGACCGATCTATTCGAAAAAAATCGTATTTGTAGTCCGATTTGCTTGAAATTTTGTACGTAGGTAGCTGGGAAGTGGACCAGGGACCAATCTATTCGAAAAAATTGTATTTATGGTCCGTTTCGCTGCGCGCACACTGCAACCGACATTGGCCGAATTCTGCTCGGCCGATGTCGGGTATATGCGGACGACATAAATAAACACTTGTATTTATATGAGCGTTCTCACACACAATCCGATAACCGATCCGGCATCGGCCGTTGACGTCCGTCAGTGACGATAAATACAAACATGTTTGTTTTTCTCGTCCGATGTCAGCTGAAAAGTACTTAAATGGGCTACGAAAAATTTACTAATTGGGCGCAATTTAAAAAAAGTATCGATAAAATTACATTTTTAGAGTTTGTCCATTAAAATTGATCAAAATACTTCACTGTTTTCAAAATTGAAATGCAAACCAAATTTGTGCATACAAACACGGCCGGCGGAAAATCTGGTTAAGTGTGCGCATCAGTTCGGACGGTTAAATTGTCAGACCGAAATCGGCCGGCCTATCGGATGCAGTGTGCGCTTAGCGTTTTGCTTAAAATTTGGTGCGTAGGTAGTTTTTTGCCCATATTAGCATATAGCAGGGGTGGGCAAGGCCGAGGCTGAAAAGAGCCACATGTAAATTCTAAATGATACAAAGAGCCACAAAAAACACAAATTGAATTTTTTAATAAAATTATTATAAAGGCCTTGTCACACGATTGGTGTGTTTGTACAGAGTTGTACATTTTGGCAGCCACAGAGTGGTGTTGTCTAGAAATTTCATGAGTTCAACTCAATAAAAAAATTTCCACCAAGCACCACTATGTAACTGTCAGTATGTACAAATCTCTACAAATGCACCAATCGTGTGACTTTGCCTTAATAAATGTAAAAGATTAATTTTATTCATATACTAATGTACGAAACACTCTTATTAAAGAAAATTCAAAAGATCTCTTTGGCCAAATTTTTAAAATCTGGTTTTACGTCAGTTAAAGCCGTTCGTAACAGTTCTGTTAAATGTTGCTTAGTCAATTGTGAGCGGTATTTAGACTTCACGAATTTTATTGTAGAGTAAAAAGACTCACAGTTATGCGTTGTGTCAAAAAATGAAAAAATACGGCACGTAGCTGCTTTCAACAGCGAATATTTTAAATCTGGTACTTGTTGCCAGAATTCAAGCAATGACAAAGCTGTATGTTGCATTTCCAGTGCATAATATATTTTACTTCCAAAAACTCCAACTCTCCTTCGCTTTTCTTAAAAAGGAGTATTTCGGACATTCTAAATTCATCATCAATTATGTTACATAAAAAAGGGGTTATGAAGTGTGCAAACGCACATTTAAATAATTTCAAATCAGCAAATATTTTTTCAAAATCGGCTTTTAAAAAATGATGAAATATTCATTTTTTAAGATCATGTATAAAAAGACGTAGTTTAGCTTCAAAACTTAAAATAATTTGCGGCAAATCAAAAGCATTTTTATTCTTTCCTTGTAAAAATGAATTAAAGTTTTGCAACTATTCAATCGTATCGGCCGATGCCGATTAATCGGTCGGACTCTAGTTCTATGTACCAATACATTTACCTTGCTGTGCGTTTTCTAGAGATGTGTTGTTGGATAACGATGTTCCGGCCACAATTTGCGTATGTGTATATAAAAAAATAAAAAAAAATAAAAATAAAAAAACACAATGGAAAAGAATATCCAGCAAAGAAGTATGTATTTTAAAAAGTAAAAAGAGCCAAAATGTTCCAAGCAAAGAGAAAGTAAAAAGAGCCGCACTTTGCTGAGCAAAGGGCTGCATTTGGCTCAAAGAGTCGCGTTTGCCCACCGTTGGCATATAGGATCCTTTTTTTCCGGGATATGGACCAGGGACGAATCTATTCGAAAAAATCGTATTTATGGTCCGATTTGCTTGAAATTTGGCGCGTAGTTAGCTTTTTGCCTAGATTAGCATAAGGGTTGTATTACAGATATACAGAGAATAGAATTGAATGATTGTTTTACAGTTCGCGAGTTTCTTTAAGCCGCCGCATTGCAAGCGGGCATTGGAAGCAGCCAACCGGACTTTAAGAGATTTAGGAAGCTTTTGAACGATTTCTGTAGGCGTAACTTTTCTTTTCGGATGGGACTTTCAGCAGATAGAAAAAGATACCCGAGAGGACATCATCAAAGCATGCCTTAAAACAGTGGCTTTGTGGTATGATATTAAGAGGTTGCATTTGCGAACAAATATGAGAGCTCATCTTAGTAGGGTTGGTTCTCTATTCCCTCAATCCGTGCTTAGTATTGAAAATAGAAGTATCGATGGATACGTCAATGTAGATTCTAGAATTGGAAAAGTGGTGCACTCCCTAAACGATTTGATTTATGAAGTGTATCCAGATATTGAAAATATTTTAAGCAAACCATTTAACTGGCTGTGCGAGAGAGGAATTTTCTCGCTAAAAGAATGTTACTGCTGATGAGATTAATAGCATCGCAATGCAAAAAATTGGTGGAGAAAAAAATCTTTTTTGTCAGTAAATATTATTAATCTATATAGAAAACAGAAAAAAATTGGGGTTTCTTTAAAAATTAGCATAAAAAAAAATGTGTACAACGTCGAATACGGGCAGCTAGTACCTACTATATTTTTAGGGCATTTGTAAGCCCTAGCCACTTCAGAGTATGTTTTATTTAAATTGAATGGGCTATAAAACTGCATACTCAAAATCTCTCTTAGAATCCTAATTAAAATGCTTAAAGTTTTTACGAAAGTTTGTAGGCGTGCCAACTTCATTTTTGTATGGCAACCTCACTACTCCCAGCCCTACTAGTGGATCATATTTTAAGGTGATATTTCCACTTAACCAATACTGGCGACAAAATAGGATCAAGTTTCAAGGCATCCGGAGTTTCATTAAATTGTTAAACAACATTTTCTTTACCGCCCATTAATTGTAAATTATCAATTAAGCAGCTATACAATTCTTTCATTGGCTACTTAAATAGAAAACTATGTATATTATTTCCTACAGGGTTAAATTTGTGCAAATATACACTCGCAAATATACATAGCCGATAAAAGTTAAAGTTAATTGACCCAATTCTAGTTGCGACTATGCAAAAGCTGGCGTTGGTGCAATGATTGGCTAAATTTTCCAATTTGCTACCCAACATTTTTGTGCATTGCATTCGTTAATTACACAACTAAAATATATGTACCTACGTACAAATGACTTCTAATAAATCGGTAAAATCGAACTAATGGCATACATGTGTGTATAGTGTATACTTGCGGCGCTAGCGCTGATTAATTGATGTTACGTATACGCCCTGTGCAACACGAACGTTTGGTATGAACATTTGTAATAAGCTAAGCTGCGCTGGTGATTTGTTACTTTTTAATAACACAAATTTCTCTCAAATCGCCTTTAATCTAGAACCTCCATAATTATCGTTTTGAATCGTACAGTATTTTCTTAAGTCCCTTAATTACATTTGATTTATTTATAAAACCTTTTCAACGAATCCTCTTATTTATGTAGATCAAATATTTTATTTTCATGTGCTGAATTATATAAACAGATACATATATACATGCCTACTTATGTGAAAGCATTAGAAATGTGGACTATAAATTATAGTGAAGTCTGCGTTGAGCTTGCTAACGCGAAAGTTGGCTGCTCCATTCTCGCCGTTGCTGCCGTTGCTCCCGTTGCCACTGCCATCACCACGGCTGCTGCCACAACCGCTGCTGGGTGGCTGTCACACAAATCTGCGGCTAGATCAGCGACAGGAAATAAGGCGCGCTAAGGATGCAAACGCTATATTTGCGCTCAAATGCGGCGGGAAGTAAAGCGAACGGGAAGCTAAGCACGCCTGAGTTGCTCCAGTTTGTTTGCAATGCCAAGTCGCGCAGAAATGTAATTAAATTTTAATTGTTTACACTTTTGCAGCGCCATACTAGACAAAGAACTGCTTGCAGGCTGCTCTACCCGATGCTTGTGTCTGCCTGCCATCAGCCTAGGTGTATTTGCTTGTGTGCAATGAGTTTGTGCTTTGTTTTTGTTTGACAACTTTAGCTACCGCTACCGCTTTCCGCTTCCCCATAATGCTGCAGCACATCCGTTTGTCTATTCTTGCTTATTTTGTATACTCTTATTTGTGCGTTTCGCAATTGTAGCAATACTGTGTATTTTGTGCCTTTGTCGTTGTTGCTGCTGCTGCTGCTGCTGCTGCTGCTGCTACTGTTATTGTTTTATTGTTCGTTTGTACTTTATTTTTATTGTTTTGTTGGCTCTATGTTTGTATTTACAGTATTTCTGCTTCTTGTACCATTGGCAATAGCACGGCATCAGCATCTTAGCAACTGTGTAAACAAGAGCGCAGAGTATGGCTGCGGAAAGTAGAAGTTCAGCTGATGAGCGCGCGATGGAAGAGCCCAACACTTAATTATGTTTAACAGGAAGAAAGACGAAAACAAATTGCAAATGGATTGTTAGTTAGGGACTTGGTAGAGAGGTATGGTGCGTTTGCGTCTGCAAGTAGTGAGGCGGCAAAGAGTGAAGTCTCAGAGAAAGAGGTGAGGTGAGTGCACCAAGAAGGCAGACCTGTTGGTGACAATGACACTTCAAAAACTACACTGGATTATCAGAATGCATGAAATAATCGAAAATTAAGTGGCAAATTATTGAAAAGCAACTCCTAGAACTGATAAACACCACAAAAGTAGAGAAAGCTTTAGTATAGAGATGCACTGCAAATACGAGAAAGTTGAAGAAATTTTATTCTGGATTTTTTTTCTCGAGGCTAATATTTTTCACTTTATTAACTTATACAAATAGAGTCAGCGAATTTTTCTAAATTAAATTAAAAAGGCAGATAAGATTTTATATGTACTTTATTCAACACATTTTTAAAAATATTAATTTGACTGGTAAGCAAATATTAATTTGACTTAATACTGTAAGTATTATTACAAAAAACAAGGTGAAAAGCTGCTGCCTAAATTATCTTTCAGTTTGATTAAATTCCTGTGCCTACCTTTAAGCTAATCACCGCAGAATACAGCATCAACGAGATACGGAAGCGCCAACTAAAGCGGATGTTTAAGAATGAGTAAGCAAGTGTGAGGTAAGTGAATCAGCACAAACGGCTTGTTGGTAGCAATTAAAACGTCCGAAAGTCTGCTCTCACTGCTTTCTCAACTAATGGGCTGACTAACATAGCGGCAAGAGCAAAGTATACTTGCAGCTGCATGGATAACTTTTGACAAAGCACATTTGTGATATAAATGAATGAACAGCTCTGCAAACATACTCGTACAGTTTATGCGCGCACGTACTTCAAACATGCATGCATGTGAGCTTGTGCCTCGCGTACATATGTACGTTCTGCCTGCGCACTTAATTAAGAGCAATCGCGAACATATGTTTCAGGCGGCGCGTGCTCAAAGACTAGTTGGTATGGGGCATGGTTGGAAATTTAACATTTAACTCACCGATTTTTTTTTGTCAAGTTTGTTGGTTTTTTAAGAAATTGCATTTGAATTGAGGATGTCTTAAATAATTCGTGCAGTTTTTTACACAAACTTTCATGTAATTTTTCTCATATTCCAAAATATGTTTAATTAGCTGAATGTATGCCATTTTGATTGGAAATATTTTGCCACTTTACTGTTAAAACGCTAATGCCACCAATTTAGAGCTCCCATGGTTTTTTTGCGAAAAAATAATTTAAGTGATTTTCACTAGACTATTTTTAAGTCAACTTAACGCCATTGAGGTAGTAATGCAGATACCGGAATAAATAAATATCTGACGGCTCAGGATATACACACACAGTGTTATGGTGCATAATATCTTTTCTATTGGTAAATAATAGTCAATTTTTTAAACGTTTGTTATAATTTTGTTGAGATTGGACATCCAAGACAGTAGAGAGAAAACTAGCTTCCACCTTCAGTGGAGTCGATACTGGGTTTGTCGCTGCTAAGCTTCATCCTTCCTGGACCCTGGTTTCTTTTGCTTATTGCAGCCACGAAAATGGATCGCGGGAATCTACAGCGATTAAAGCAAGCAAAGCTTTATTTTGCGGCTATTTCTTACACTATATCCCCCGTATTAAGAACACAGATTTTTTTTAAAAAGGAAATAAAAGTATGTATCTCCTTGTACTTTAAACTACTTTAAGTTCATTTAAAAAGGTACGATCTGTTTAATTTTGCTTCAATTTATATTAGGGAAACCAACCGGATATATTTTTTTAGTACAAATTACTACTTGGTTTTTTTTTGACAACTTTCAGTACCTATAAAAAGCTGCACCGCTGCTGATATACACCGCATGATGAACACACTTTATTATAATGTAGCACAGAAATTAAATACTTTTAATATTACACAAATAAAGCATTTTCAACACGAGATAGTATCCACAAAATTACAAATTGAACAGCAATGTGAAACTGTAATTTACGAAAATACAAGTGATACGAAAAATACAAGAGTTATTAGCATATTTGCACTAGTCCTTGTAGTCTTTGAACTGATATGTGCATCGGTTTGTTGTGAATATTCTTGGTAATTTGAGGCATGTTAATAGCTCATGGAGAATGTTGTGGTATTTCAGTAATGACATGGATGAGTTTATTTGTAGTTTGCATAGACAAGCAATTGGATTCTTATGTGTTTATGGATTAGTACTATAATATCTACACATAAATATTCATTGCACATGTAATATTAGTTGTAGAGTATCTGTTTATTTATGCATGACATAAAATATTAAAATAGTAATATTTGAAGCAGATACTACACACATTTAGCTCGCATCACTAGAAATTTAAGCCAAAGTGTTTGTACGCATGAATATAAGAGTAGTTTGCCATTTTTTCGATCAACTTAGTTTCGAGAAGAACTCATTGAAAACCTATTTGGGATTATTGGATATCTCGAAATTTAAGATGTTGTTAAAAATTACGAACACGCGTGCACAAGATTTTTATATACGTGTGCATAAAGAAGTTAATTACACCCATGGACCAAATTAAAAATAAACTACTCTTTATTTGTCTCTTTTAAATATATTATATATATGTAGTGTAGCCAAAGTAAATTCATTCATACATACATACATACATACATACATACATACATACGTACAAAACACTTAGCGCACGCGACACTCAAGTT
>JAPVRG010234827.1:0-12928 GCA_029783565.1 Rhagoletis cerasi | reverse complement strand
GAACCGAACCATTTTTTAGAGTGGTTTTCGGTTCGGTTTTGGCATTTGAAAATAAAAACGGTTCGGTTCGTGGTTCGGTTCAAAGCCCGAAAAAAGCGGCGGTTCGGTTCAAAAACCGGTTCGGTTCAAAACCGGTTTGCAGCCCTGGTTAAAATCCTCGCACAAACAACGGAATGACTCATGTAATTCGAAATTAGTTTTGCATGGCTTTAAAAACAGAGGTCGCAAGTGTCTTGATACTCGGGAGGGAACGTTAAAGTTTACTTCAGCCAGAAGGGCTGGGCTATTAATCATATCAGCCATTAATTTTACTATACATAAATATTATGCCTAGCATTTCTATTTCTATTTTCTACGACTTGCAAGTGAAGGCAAATTAATTAGCTTCAGACGACTAGTGTAGGTTGGAAGATTGTACTCTGAATCCCAGTCAAAATCACGCAAAGCTTGTCAAAAATTATCGAATTTTCGATACTACTCAGTGTGCAAGAAAAATATCGATATTCCGTGCTCAGTACTCGTATCGTTCTATCACTAATCATCGGTCAAGGTGTGACACATTATGCTTCGCTTACATGCCGCGAAAACCGACAACTATGTAATGACTGGGGTACTTACCGCACACTCTCTTAAAGTACGTTTACATATGTCGAGATTATCCTTATTTTCGAGTTTTACTCCCTATTCCGTAATTAAAAAACCAATTAGCGATACAAAATTCCTCCCTCGTTAATCTTTAGGTAATTAAAAAATAATCTCAGATAAATTCGATAACTTTTCGAAGAAGAGGAGAAATGTCAAATGTTAAAGTAAGGAAAAAGATTTTGAAGGTATTTTTTAATAAAATATCAAGTTAAGATATATTGAAATTGCTTAACTTAGTAGAATAAAGTGATCGCAGTAGCACAGAAAAGAAAATTAACTTTTCCTTGAATTGTGAGAAAAACAAGCACAACAAATTTGACAGCTAATAATCCGAAATTTGACTGTATAAACGGGGTGATTAACGAACGAGCCTTGATTGAGATTATATTTATATGTAAACGTACTTTTACATCATCTCGGGCGACAGAACTAACTAATGGGAACATTTGAATAAATCCTTTTTGAAATCAAACTCATTTCAATTTTTTTTTGTTTTGTTTATTTATTTCTTATTAATATGCCATTATTTAAATCATCATTTTATTTCACTTAAACTGCTCTTCTTCACTTATTACCTCCAACCATTCGCTTAACTTAGTTTATGCTTTGCTTAAATATTTATTTAGTTTTTATGAAATAACATTTGTAGTTGACTACTCGGCTCTCTTTTGAGCTATTTATATATTTGGAGCTAGCTTGTATTAGAGGGCCCAGCAAGGGACGGTCTCTCTACAATTGTTGCCCTTGCCTTGAAATACTTTAACCTTTTGCTGTTCTGTTGACATTTTTTGATTCTGTAGTGTTATTTTTTGATTTTAATGAAATTATTACGCTACTTTGAGTCACTTTTGCTCATTTTGCTATAATACGATTTTTTACACATTTACGTTTTCTATTGTAGCTTATTAATAATTATGTTCAACCAGTTTTCACTTTTAGCTTTTTTGTTACTTTTTTCGACTTTTTTAAACTGTTTGTGGTTTGTGTGTTTTAAATTCCTGTAATTAAGTACAATTAATATTTAATTGTGTTATTTTTACTTATTTACTTATTTTATTTTAATTTTACTTTTTTTACATGCTGTTTTTTTAAACCGCTTTTCTTATTTATGTGCGCTGAGCTTAGTTTTCAAAGGATGATACAAAAATTCGCACAGTTAAAGAATATGCCAACGAAAAATACTATAGCTGACGTGTCGTATTTCGAATACTCAGGCCGTTTTTATAGTTGAATTCAAAAAAAAACTTAGATTTATTCTGTTCAGTAAAGAGCGTTTGAAAATCCACGCCGCACGAATAGTGCCGAAAAGAAGGACAGATCGTAATATTCTTATATCCAAAGTACGTAAGCCCAATGTGTGGGAATTGACGTCCGATTGTCACATCACGTAAAGGATAACGCAATTACGCAATTTGTTTTCTTCGGATCCTTTTACAATTTAATTTTCGTGAATCTCGCCAAATTATATGAGATATTCGTTGGTTTTAAAATAGGTTTTCTTCTGACTGAGGACTACAAATGGCTTCGTGTCCGTATATGGTTACTCACTTTGGAGGAGGCGGACGAGACACTCTTGCAATGCTGTGCACTGCAGACTAAAAGGCAATTGCAGCCTCACACATTTTGCTAAGTGCTTATCCAAACTTCTTTTCCAATTGGTGGTAGGAGCCTGGAGGAAACCGCAGATAGGTTTTATGAAAAGCCTTTGTCCTGCCTGCCTAGAGGCGACTCATTTGAGAAAACATTTTTTTTGAATGTTAAAGCTGGGGAGCCAAACAAGATAAGCAGTTAGTTCCTAATGGCCATTTACGGAAATTCCCATGAGGCTCTGTCGAAGAATTCAGCAATAAGGCTGCTGAAAATCCAAGAAATTCCATCGCAATGGTGAATACTCTGTATAAGCTTTTAGATTGAGGTAAATAACTCAGTGAGAGGCGAGACCAGTATGTTAGCATGTATGTATTTATATAAAAAAAAATATTTATTCAAGTGAGGAGGCACTGTGGCGAATAGTAAGTATAGGTAAGTACTACCTACTCCCAAGATCGTGGATTCAAACACTGCGTAGCGTCTCCAGCAAATCCAGTCGGAATTATACTTGGTTAAATGTAAGGGGAAAAGCTATGTATAGATTGAAAATCATCAAAATTGGTAGTCCATTGCACGCAAGCGCTATTATAATTAATTTTTATCATTTATCTTCAAAACTTTATGGAGCTAAAACAATAACTGATTACTAATCATGCCCCAGGAAGATCCATAAGAGGTCATTCCGATTTTGGTAGGCATTTTTTGAGGCACTTAATATCGAAATATTTCCCGCCAACCCGAAGGAAGATTAAAATTATCTTTATTCTTAAAGTGGGGAAGTGTGGATTTCCAGACCCAAGGAAATAATATATTTCGTAATCTATACGTTTACTTGCTCATATATTAGTATTTTAAGGACAAAAAGTCCAATTTATCCGAATTCACGCCGAATTAAGTTGCCAAAGAAAATTTTGTATATGCAGTAAAAAGCACCTCGCTGGGGAAGGTCTTTGACCAAGGAGTGAGCAATGAAGGCTTCGGCGGCCTTTTATGCGCCCAAAAGAATGCTAGGAATAGATTGAGATTGAATGCAAGGATTGTGCACTGGCTATACTCTCTAATGAAGTGATGTCCTAGTGGCCAGCCCTTACTAAATAAGAATTATGTCGTTAAAAAACTTGCTGAACTCGGAAATCAGATGCTGTTGGCACAACGGGTGTAATGAGACCCAGCCAAAATTCTGCTCTATTTACGACTACATCATACCAAAGACCAGGACCAGCTACAAATCCCGCACAAAGTGCCCAAGCCGTAGTAACTGGATTCGGGAAGAAAACCTATGCTTGGGGGGCATGGCTGTAATTAAAGATGGATTTAAGTTGGAATGAGGAATGTGTGCAGGGATTTTTGAAGATCAACTCAATCTGAAGCTACCGTTTCGCCGACCGAACCACGCAAGCGTCTACAAAGTGGAAACCTTTGCAATTAAGGCGGCGGTAAGGTATAGAAGTTAAACACCATGTAACCGGGAGATCTCAGGCAAATAGGTATTTTCTCAGGTACCTAGATTGATAGGATTATTTTTAGCTTGTCAAAACAGGATCCCAGGAAGCTTGCTGCTGGCATCCATCGATCAATTTCTGTTAACCTGGAAAAGCCAATAGCGAAAAGAACAATTGCACTTTGATTAGCAGAAGCTGGCTTCATGGTCGGCTGGCACAGAAGAGGCTCTTGGTAACAGCATCACAATAACAACGCCGATTTGAGTTTGCTCAACAGCACATATCGTGGACTCAAAATAGTGCCGTTATATTTTATTCAGCGATGCAGCAAAGCAAAAAAGATTTAGTTCAGATGGTAGAAAGTACGTGCGGCGGCGAAAACGTGCAACATGCGACTCCCAGTTCAATAATGGATTGGTGCTGCTTTTCATGGAACGGTTGCGGGCCAGTTTATCGTACTGAAATTAATATGAATGTGGTCAAGTACGTTGACATCGTGCATACTTACAAGTGAAATAAGAATCAGCTGTTTCCCAGAAACGTCTCACAGCTGAGATCTCCTGATTTCAATTACTACAGGGTTACAGTCAATATCTATAAAAAAAAAACTTTCAACTTGTTCTGACGAAAACAGCAAAAAAAGTTAGTTTAAGCGCATGACTTATTGATCAAAACGCTTTAAGTTATTAAAATGATAAACAAACAATCGAATTGACTAATTTAAATGCATATTTTGCCAATTTTTAAGTATATTTTATTAACTTTAGTCACTTTTAACATCTCGAGAACACCCTGTTGAACATTTGACAGGATATTTTCGATTATGATATACAGAAGAACATTTTTCACTTGTAAGTATGCACAATGGCACGTTGAGATATGAGACAAATGTAATTCTGCCTTGTGCTGAAGATAATGTACTGCTGATTTAAAAATGCCAACAAGACAATGATCCGAAGCATACTTCCCGTGTTGCAAAAAAGCTTTTCGAAGACAATTCGGTAACTGTTCTCGATTGGGCATCATCGAGTGCCAACTTAAATCTCATAGAACGTCTTTAATACGACGTAAAAAATGCACTCAGTACGCAGAACATCACAAATATGCATCAATTGTTTGAAAAAGCCAAGCCAGCAGGGGAATCCATTCCTCTTGAACGTTGTACGCAAAAAAGATTTTCAACAAAATATTTATCTTTATTTTTTCCCTTGCGCTTGAATGTTTTTTGATTTGACCATTATTTTGCTATTTTTCTAAGAGGACTTTCGCATTGCTGTATGTTTTTCTGATACAAATTGAAAATATCTTAAGTTTAAAAAAAGTTAAACTTTATACTTTAAAACTAACTATCGTTCTAATCATTTTTCAACGGCTGTTTACGTGAGTGAGACAGCGGATGAACTAGCGAGATGCGGTTCGGCACTAAATGCGTCTCACGCGGTGAACAGGAGCGATTCGCTCAGGGAAATCAAATTCAGAGTTGCCTTAATTTACCACTCGAAAAGCAGATTTACCTTAATTTACCACTCGAAAACAAAACAGAGGTACATCAGATAACGATTGTATAGGATTGCCAGACTGCTCTGGAAAATCATGGCTGACGCAAAGTACACTGGCCCGTGGTTGAGAAGGAGACTGCAGATACTTGGCCAACAATTGCTGCAGCATATTTGGCCGTCTCTTTTTGCATGATATACTGAAAATATACTGAAATTTAGTTTTACGTTTTGCGCAAGTGTGTTGTTAAAAAATGGCCTGATTTTGCTAATTGCTTACCACCTGGGTGACAAACTGCTTTAGCAACCAATCATAAACAAATTTTCACAAAATAATTCGAAAGAATATAGGACCACAATTTAGACAAAAGTTCTCTTTATAGTTACCAATTATAGTATTTATAATTAATGTAATTAGAATTTCAGTTTTATTTCTTTTTATTGTTGCCGATTTATTTATGCATTATTTTATATGTAAATATTAATCGAGCTATAGTGTAAGTGCTGCCTTGCAGTTGTCACCGATTTGTAAGTAATTTTTCTTTATGAATTGTAGGTTTTACTTTTTTGAAATTTTTGTTTCTTTTTGTTTTTATGCTTATTCTAATTTTTATTTTTAAATACATATATTTAATACACATATCTGCAGTTGTTTTGTGCCATACCAATTGTATGTACATACATAAACATATATGTACATATGCTTCTGCTTTTAAATTTTCATTTTTCTTGTATCATTTCTCCTGTTTTCTTATATAATTTCTCATTTTTAAATAATTTCCATAGCTCGTAAATATAAAGTGGTTTAGTAGTATGTATACGGTTAGGTATGTATAAGAACAGACATTCGTACATACATATCTGTGGACCTTTAGCGAAATAACTTATCTCCATGTCACCATTTCTTTTGAAAAGCACTAAATGGTTAGGTCAGTATGACATATTTCCAGAGGCCCAGAATAATAATTATTTCATTGTGGAGTTTTAAAAAATTCATCACAATTTTCGTGAAGCCCCTCTACATAGAACTTTGGCGTTGCGTTAGCGTCGGTTTAACAGCAGCGCGAGTAACGCTAGTGCTTGCTACAATGTACGCTTGACAGCGAATTATTTGGCCATTAAATTAATATAATAATAATAATAATAGATTGGCGCTTACACATATGTTAGTGTTTGGCCGAGCTTCTCCTCCGATTTGTGGCGTGCGTCTTGATGTTGTCACACAAATTAATATACTAACGACAAATAAATTAATATTTCGCATTCGATTGAAAATGTAAAATATTACACGTCATTTTAATTATTTCCAACAGCTGCTGACTGACGCGCGCGAAATGTTGAGAGTGCACCATCTTTTTGCTTTGCGTTGGCGTTAACGTTGCCGCTGTTTGGCTAAGTGGATAACTGCATATGAATGCATGCTTTTATAGTCAGCTGTTAAAGCGAGCCGAACGCCAAACCGACGCGAAAGCAGTATGTAGACGGGCCTTAAGAAATATAAAAGTCTTTTGATAGTAATTATGTGTGAGAAAATTATTTAATTTTAATTTTTCATCGATAATTATTATTTTGAGACTTAATTTTATAAAAGTACTAGCTGACCCGGCAAACGTTGTTCCGCCATATAAATTATTTCTAGTGAATATCTTGGTTGTTAAATAAAAAATAACGAATGTAATGTAAGTTCTAGTACTCTGTCGTGAACAATTCCAGGGGTATGTAGCATGAAAAATTCGGTTTGTGTGGGAGGTGGCACGCCCCCCTTTTTCCGATAGCCCCAATTTTCTTTATGACTATGTGATTGATTTCATATATCTTCATACCAAGTTCCAGTATTCTACAATGAACACTTCCACAGATATGCAGTATGAAAAATTCGGTTTGTATAGGAGGCGCCACGCCCCCTGCACCTAGCGGTATGAAATATACTTTACATCCGATTCTCATACCTACTAAATATATACAAAAAATTTCATAAAGATCGGTCGAGCCGTTTCAGAGGAGTTCGACCACAAACACCATGGAACGAGATTCTTATATATTAGATTTTTGTGGTGATAACCGGCGAGATAAATTCTTTTAAGTCTTCAAAGGCTTTTACTTTGAGACTTACGTATGTACATATATTCTAAAAGTGTTTTCCTTATAATTATGAGTGAGAAAACATTTGGTCGGTACCAGTTCAAGACTAGTTTTGGACTAGTTCGGGGCTAGTTCGAGATTATGTCGGCACCAGTTCGTGGCTGGTTCCGGATCGTTTCAGGAGAGGCCTGTTCGGGACCTTTTCGAGACTAGTTCGCGACCAGTTTGGGAAAGCTGCGGGACCAGTTATGGGCTAGTACGAAACCGGTTCGGGTCTAGTCACTTACTCGGGCTGGTCACGAATTAGTCCCGAAATGATGTCGAACTAGTACCGGAATGATCCCAAACTGGTTTCGAACTGGTTCCGAAATGATTCCGAACTAGTCACGAGAAAGTCCCGCACTATTCCGGAAATAGTCCTGAACAAGTCCCGTCATTTAAAACTTAACACATTTTTATAATATAAGTTTCAAAATAATAGTCTTTGAAGACTTACCAATATTTATCTCGCTGATAATTATTATGAAAAGACTTTGATAACATAAGAGAAGGAATAAGAGTTATAGATGAATCGAAAAGTTTTTATCTTGCTATAATAATTATTGCTCGACCTTTTATGCTTTTGTTTTAAAATAATTATGTGTCTGATTTTAACCATTGAGCAAACATGGATGCAGCTTAAAATGGTATCTACATATATCAAAACTGAGTAATAATAAAACTTTTGTATGGAAACCTTCTGTATTCGCATACACAAGTTCTTCTGTTAAAAGTCCACAAATACATATAGGTACATAACATCTGCTCCATACCTGGAATTGCATTTACACTCTTTAGCTGTTATTTTTTCCATTTTTTTTTAATAATTATTTTATTATGTTTATTTTCAAACTTTATTTGCTTAACTTCGTATCTTATTTTTATTTATTCAATTTAATTGAGCTGTAGCTTACGCTCGTGTTTAGCGTTTTTTTTGTGCTGCTTATTTAAGTGTGGGTGTGTGTTTGGTGTGTTCGAGTGACTTTTCTTGTTTATATATTTATTTACACATATGTTTAATATATATATATAATTAGGTATTTATATAATCAATATTTACTCACACATACATATATATGTACCTTATATACAACTAAGTTTTGTTTTTCAGCTGAATGTCAAGCTAACTAAAGTAATTTTTATGTTTTTACACATACACATACATATTGTATAAACATTTTATGTGGCATCACAAAAAATGAGGTGTATTTAAAAGTTTTTTTTTCTGTTTTTTTTTTCAGAAAAAAATTCAAAGCTCTATAAGCAGTGCATTTTACACTTACCTACTTTTTACTAAAAAATAACAATTAAATATTTTTTGTTTACATTAAGTAAAAATTGCCTAATTAACACTCAAGTATTTCCTAATTCCATTACTATTTTACTCATTTTTTTATTGCAAATATTTCTTATTGTACATATAGTCATTGTGTTTGTGGTAGTTTTGTCTACAATTACACATAATTTGTCTTTTACTTAAATGTCTAACTGAAATTGTAGCTGTGAGCAATTTACCAGTAATTACATATACAAACATACGTATGTATGCATTTATGTGTGTATTTTGTTTTATATATTATGTGTCATTAAAATTACAAATCACGTGTGTAAGTATGTACATAAGTTTCTATGTATTTATATTTACAAGTTCAAAGTTTAGCGTTCAATTTATGTTAGTTTATTCACTTTGCATTTATATAAATATATGTATGTAGTATGTATTCGTGTCGAGTATGATAGGTATTTGTGTTTACTTTATAGTGTAAATATAAGTTTGATCTTTACTTTTTGATTTAAGTTAGCCGCACTTGAGAAATTCTAAAGATATTCGTGTAAATTTGATTTATATTTAGGCATTTATGTATCTTTTAAATGTTTTATGCATGTATATGTATGTAAATGTGTGTACTAGACTGGTCCAGGAAATCCTTTTTTTTCAATATTATTCAGTGCTCACGCAAATTTGTGTTCCTTTTGCTAAAAAATTAAAGTACATAACTTGATTTAAAAAATAAAATAAAATTTAGAGGTCGCTCAAGTCCATTTTTATTTTGCTTAAAACTACTCGTCCTTCAATCCGTGCGCACGCGAAATTCCTCTGAAAATTTAAGTTTTGTAAGATCTTATAATATGCTTTCGAGGCTGCTGAATATACTAGGAGAGTTATTTTTTCGTTTCGGCTCTTCTTTTTTAGATAATACGAATAAATAATAAAAAGAACGAGAAAAAACCCCGAAATTGCACTCTTAAAGTAAATTATTTCTTATAAAAAAATTACTTGATTTTATATCGGTGATGATGTGTATAGCCATAACATTAGCGGACAAAATGAGTTATTGCAGAGGATTTAACGTTTATTACTTCTCGAGATATCAGCAAATTATTGAACCTGAGAAATAATCAAATTTAAAACGCAATTTCGGGTTTTTTTCTCGTTCTTTTTTGTTATTTATTCGTATTATCTATAAAGGTAAGAGCCGGATCGAAAAAATAACTATCCTAGTATATTCAGCAGCCTCGAAAGCATCTTATAAGATCTTACAAAACTTAAATTTTCAGAGGAATTCCGCGTGCGCACGGATTGAAGGACGAGTAGTTTTAAGCAAAATAAAAATGGACTAGAGCGACCTCTAAATTTAATTTTTTTTTTTAAATCAAGTTATGTACCTTCATTTTTTAGCAAAAGGAACACAGATTTGCGTGAGCACTGAATAATATTGAAAAAAAGGATTTCCTGGACCAGTCTAGTGTGTACATATGTAATAGTAGACAATAGTTTCTTAAATACATATATGTATACGTACGTATGCAAATGTAGTTGACTTGTTTAATTGCAAGCCAGGCGAAAAGCATATAACTACTTTTAAATTAAGTTACTTACCAAGAAATTAAAACAGAAAATTTTAATTTAAATGAGGTGTTCAAATGTTAATCGAATTAACTAAGTGTCTAGAAATACTTGAAATAAGAAGAAAATAAAGTAATGCTACATATAAGTTGACGAAAACTTAAACAAAAAAATTTCCACAGGAATGCTGCTTCTAGACATAAAAGCTGCTTTTGATTCTGTCTGGCATGCAGCTTTGATCTTCAAATGGCCAAATACGGTTTTCCGGTTCGAATCATTAAAATAATTCAAAGCTTTATATTAAAAAGGTCCTTTGCGGTGCATATAGGTAAAAGTCTTTCGACGGAAACGAATATCCCGGCGGGGTGCCCCCAAGGATCCTGCTTGTCTTCTATACTCTATAACCTATTTACAGCCGACTTCCCCCCACTCATTAGCTGCACAACTTCCATATATGCAGACGACACAGCAATTTTGGCTTCCGGTGTGCTAGCTAGTGATATCATAAGCAAACTCCAAAATGCTTTAGACTCCACAATAACATATTTCAATAAATGGAAAATCCTTGTAAACACTGCCAAGACACAAGCTTTATTCTTTACTAGAAGACGCAAAAGCATATTCTTACTTCAAAGAGGTCTCACATATAATGGGGATGTAGTTGAATGGGAGCAAAAGGTAAAATATCTCGGGGTTATGCTCGACCCCAAACTAACAATCAAGGAACATATATCATATATAAACAATAAAATTACTGTGCTGATTAAAATCTTGTATCCATTTATAAATCGCAACTCCTTACTTAACATACAAAATAAATTGTTAATTATTAAATCGATCTTCTTTGCAGTTATTTATTATGCGTGCCCCGTTTGGAGTAATATCGCTTCTTGCCACATTAAGAAATTGCAGGTCACTCAAAATAAACTTCTTAAGCTCACATATAATCTCCCTCGTCATTTCGCTACAGCAGACTTACATAACTTAGCGGACCTAGCACTAGTCTCAGATAAAATGTTTATTCTAACTAGAAACTTTAACCGCAGATGTCAATTGTCAGAGTATTCACACATCCGTGAATTAGATCCTCCATAGTATTATAAGTTAGATCTAAGCTCACCTAGGTGTAAGTTTAATTTAAGTCTCAGAAAGGTTGTTTGAACAAATATTTGCCTTCATATCTACTGTTATATATAATTAAACTTCTTAGGACTCTAATGTAAAATAATATTGATGTTGAAAAGGATTGAAATTCTAAACACTGATCATGTAAATACTAGACATAATCTCTCTGTAAACAAAATTTTCTAATTTTAATAAACTTTAACTAAGTATATAAGAATGTACCTAGCAGTAGTTACTTAAGGCTGGTAATCATTGTCATATTTTGACGACAAAATTTGTGGCCATATTTTGACACAACTTTATCTCCTTTATCCATACCTTTACCGATGATATTATGGGCCAAAAAACGGACAAATAGCAAATTTAGCAGCACATGTACATGACTGAGGACCTCTTCTGATCTCAATTAGTCGATAAACCGTTTTTTAGTCGCTTTTGACAATGTGTTTTCACTCATTTGACGACATATGCCAAAACCAGCCTTTACGCGTATTGTATGGCCATACATAAGTGACTTTGGGCCAAACACTTAGCAAAAAGTGTAAGCGCCAAAATATTATTATTACATACCTATATTGGCTTTGTTCGCTATGCAAATAACTTGTACAAGCTTGTACAAGTTTCTACCGAATTGCGTTCATTTGGGCAAAAATTTGCCAAAACTTGCAAGGAGGGCACGTATTTGCAAGCAGGATTGTAACACATGGTTGCTTTTTTGTCGATAATAATTTGCATAAACAAGTCCATTTAACTTAAATATGTATAGCCTTGTTCTAAAGAAGGAAGTATCTAAGTAAATATTTGTTTTCTCAAATAAATAAGTTGATTCCAAGGATTTATAAGGTACTCGGCTGAAAAAGCTGTATTCGTAATCGGAGCTCAGTCGCAAACATTGTCGATAGGCAATTGAGAGTGACTACCACACAAAAATCGAATCATATGTTGAAGAAGGGTCAGAGTAAGTGGAAATATACGTATAGGTCCTGTTTTGTTATCCATTTGAAATAATATGAAAAATTCCATAAAAATGTGTATGTTGAAAATGCCAGCGTGATCACTGGCTGGCAGTGAAACTTGCTAATTTCTGCACATTCCCGTTCGCACAAAACTTTGTATATTTCTCTCTTTGGGAGAGTAAGATATTTTATTCTCTGAATTTTGTTGCTTGCTAATTCTTGCTGGCTTTTCCAAACGAACACAGCTATTATAAACAAACCATCAGCTGTTCGTAAAACTTGCAAGTTTTTCTAAAGCAAGAAAACATAAAAATTCATTAAAATTTTGCTGTTGGGAGTTTGCTGCTGGAAGCGTACGCGAATACACCTAAAGTTGCTGGGTCTGACGAAAAAAAATTTAAACTTAAAAATAGAAAATTTGCTGTCACAAAATAGCCCACATAATTTAAAAATGTACAAAAATTTTTCCAGGTCATGATTTGAAATATGTACATTAGACTGTCCCAAAAAACCGAAGTTGTTTGTTTTTGACGCATACCCCCTCATTTTATTGGTTTTATCTTAAAAAGTATCCGAATAAATTTTTAGGCAATTCGGACCACGGCAACCCGTGCCGACTTGCAGTCAAAGTTATCAGAATAAGCTTGGTGCAGTTCGCCTGTTTTGTTTATTTACTCATTTTAAATCTGTATAAGACGGTATTAC
>JAPVRG010234826.1:0-13160 GCA_029783565.1 Rhagoletis cerasi | reverse complement strand
TCCTGTAAACTAAATTTTAATGTCGGATGTATCTACCATACTTAGTCCTACAAGGTACCAGAATTGTTATTGTTAACCTAATTTTGTATAATGCTCAAAAAAATTACTTTGTATGCAGAACTGAATTTTCAAAAAATATAAAACAAATTTACTTGCTCATACAAAAAAATTAAGTTTGTCGTAGGAATATTTGTTTTAGTAAAAGTCCGTATGTTCATCCCATTTTTTAAACATATTGATTTTGTAGAGAATTAAACAAGGAATACGTTGGTGTTATTTTAAACTTAAAAAGTTCGTGTAAACACTGTGGGAATCAACTATAAAAAATTCAACTGTTTAGAAAAAATTAAATTTAACGGTAAAAATTTAAACATGTACTAAAATATATGGAGCTTGTTTCTTTACCTTTCAAATAATGTTAAGATGAAATCTCTACGATAAGTACAAGCCGAGATATACCGATTTGAATAAGTCTATGATTTGCCTGGTTGAGGAAAAAGTCCAAACTTTGACAGATCATATCTCGGAAGAAAAAAATAAATCCTGGGATACGTGTCACATTATTTTATGTAAAGAACCTGTAAACCGAGTTTGAAGAAAATCGGAAACGTGACTTCATATTTTTAACGAAATCTGTTCGATTTGAAAAAGAACGCCTCATATACATACCAAAATGCTCAGAATGAAAAGAGAAATCGATTAAGCCATGTCTGTCTGTCCGTCCGTCCGTCCGTCCGCACGATAACTCGAGTAAAAATTGAGATATCTCAACGAAACTTGTTACGCGTACTTCTATTGGCATAAGGACGGATGGTATTGAAAATGGGCTAAATCGGACAATAACCACGCCCACCTCCCATATAACGGTAATTTTCAGAAATACAAAAACTGCGATATTTTAGTAACTACTGAAGCTTATTGACCTAAAATTGATATATACAATGACATTTTAAAGAGTAACAAGAATATTGTAAATTTTGGAAAAAGGGGCGTAATCGTTCTATCAATTTCAACCAAACTTGGCACAGGTAGTAATCTAGGTCCAGGCTAGGAAATGGTCGAAAATTTTTGAAATCGGACAAAAACCACGCCCACCTCCCATGTAACGCTAATTTTCAGAAATACAAAAACTGCGATAAATCGGTAAGTACAGAAGATAATTTACTCAAAATTTATGTTTGCAATAATTCCTTAGCAAGAAGTACGAGTATAACAAATTTTTAGAAAATGGGCGTGTCACTTATGATTGCATATGGTTGAAATCGGGCTAAAAGTAGATACGCCCACTTTTCATATAACGGTAAATTTAGAAACGGTAGTTTACTCAAAGTTGGTACTCACAACAATTTCGTAACAAGAAGTAGGATTTTTATGGAGTTAGAGAAAAGGGGCGTGACACCGCCCACTCATGACTACTTAAGTTTACATCGGTAACCGCTTTGCCGATTTCTACCAAGCATAGCTAAATTATCGATAATGTTTGAAAAAGGGTAAAAAAGCCACCCCTGTTTACCACGTAACGTTAGTTTTCAGTATCGTGAGAAAAACAATGCTTCATACGTGCGCCGGGTATTTAATGTTCGGTTTTACCCGAACTTAGACTTCTTTACTTGTTCATATTCAGATAGTGCAGTGTTTTGGCACAAATAGCAAATAAAACAAGTAAAGGGGTATAAGCTCGTGCGAAACCGAACTTTATATACCCGGTGCACTTATTTATTATCTTCTTTCACCTTTCTGTGTTTTCCCCGATTTGAGGTATTTTGGATAATATTCTCAGTTATACTTAATGAAATAATTTAACCATGTTTGGTAGAAATTAATAAGTCGTCATAAGTGGGCGGTGCCACGCTCATTTTCCAACAATTTCTTAATTGTCTTATTTTATGCCAAAACTTTACTTCACATACTAATTTTCAACAATATGCATCCAGTATTTACGGAAATATCGCAGTTTTTGAATTTTCCAAAATACCGTTATATGGGAGGTGGGCGTAGTTACCGTCCGATTTCGCCCATTTTCAATACCAACCTACCTTGATAAAGGGCAACCCACATACTTTCGTTAAAAATATCTCAATTTTTGCTCAAGTTATTGTGTTCACGGACGGACAGACGGACGGACAGACAGACATGGCTTAATGGATTTATCTTTTCATTCTGAGCATGTTGGTATATATAAGTCTATACCTACATATCTCGATTCCTATAGGCTGTTACAAGCAACAGTTGTGCGAACAAAGTTGTAACACCCTTGTGCACAAGTGCGCTCGGGTGTAGCAAGCAAATAGCTCTCACAGCATAACGACATTCGCTTGTCCATACATATGTATATATGTACAGATGTGTGTTTAAATATAATAAAAAAGAAATCATTGTAATTTATGGATTTATGCGTACAGCGGCGCTGCGGAAAATTCTATTAATTATACATTTTCCGATTTTCGATGCATTGGCATTGTATTGCGGTCAATATTTGCTCTGCGAACATCGTTGTTTGTAAGTGTGTACGTATGTATATGTGTATATTTAACGACATAATTTTAAATTAATATACTTAGACAGTGGTGAGTACTTTATTGGCTTATGATTGCATTTATTGACCTGCGCGATAATATTGATAAAAGAAATTTTGATAGTGCTTCATTGAGGTAGGCAAGTGGGGACTTTGGTTTTGATCTATTGATTGACAGACCCTTGGAATCTCAAAAGGTTTGAGCAAACTAGTATTCCGTCCATTTAAAATATATTATCCATTTATATTTCGAAATCGCAAGAAACTGAATTAACATCAGTATATGTAATTGTATACAATGGTAAACAAGTTTTCTGAATATTCTCCACAATTGGAGACTTCTTATTTGGTGCTATGGTAAATGAAAACAAAAGAAGTCCAAACATGTTGATGTAAACGGATTCTTAAGAACTCTCCAAAAGTGTAGACTTTCGCAATGGGATACGATCGTCCATTTGGCTATGCAGGTACAGTTGCACAACTAAACTCAATGCCGTTGGCGTACTCTGGACAACGGGGGCAACCCATTGGCCAGAAAGCGGTAACAACAGCTGCTTGTAGACCCTTAGATCACGACATAAACAGACGGAGCTTGAGGGTGCCACACCGACTTATTTGGTTTATGAGCTGAATTTTTACAACGAGTCAAATTATGTAAACGGCACTAGATAAACAAATCGACCATATGTAAATATATAGCACAGCCGCCCGTGGATCATTTGCTAGCTAGGAGAAGGAGGCCGAAGACAAAGTATCCTCCGTAAACACAAAAATCCTTCGCGTATTGTAAAAAATAATATAAATATAAATAATTTGGAATTTTGAATGATGTCGTATAGAGATGGGAGTGCTCTGGAGGATTTTGTGAGCATATTTTACACTAGCACAGTTCGCGTAGGCGCTGGGTACCGAAAAAGATGAAATTTCGAACAATAGGAGCTTTACAACGACATGAATTTGGACTATCGTACGCATTACACTCCGGTGAAAAGATCCAACTTGGCACTCATTGTTAGACAAGAAAAACAAAGGCTCCCAGGAATACAGTAGAATGACCAGATAAAAAAGGACCTATCTACATATGGTGTGAACCACTTGCGTAGTTTTTTGTCTCAGCCTAAACCGACAAGCGTTTGTAGCGCCAAATAAAAGAAGCCACAAAATACGAGTAGTGGAGACTTTTTATACATAAAAAATAACCCCTAAATTTTAGCCAGACTGTCGAAGTCAAAGATCCAGCTTTGAAATGATGTGTTTTTCTGACTCTCCAAAAGTGTAGACTTTTCATATAATAACAAATTGCGAAACTTTCACTGTCCAGCTTCTAAAACATCAACTTTATTTTGTGAATATTTGGAAACTAACAATATTTCTACTCTCCTGTCGTCATTTTCTTGGCAAAATAATTTATGTTTTTATGTGTTTAATGTGATTTTCATAAAATTTCGTTCGTAGAAACATTTGTAACGCCCTTGAATCTTCAATTACACACATAATATGTACATTCATGTGATTACGTATAACCATTATCGCACTAAAAAGTATTTGTGATGGCAGTATGACGGTGTACATTTTTTAAATTTACCAAAAGCTTATATATCTATATCACTGGACGCTTTTATTTTGTACTTTCCATACATTTATTTCCAAATTTATTTATCTTAATTTTTACGTATTACATACCGGATAAATATAATGTACATATATTATGCTCTATCTGTCACACACGTGTCTCAAATATTTTAAGTACGTCAGTTAATCACAGACAGCTCATTTGGATACGATTATGTTCTCTTATGTATGTATGTATGTATACTTTTTAATTACACAATCTTATCGAATCACATTCGGTCAGCAAGCTTTCAGACCATCCCCCACGCACGCCGCATACGCCATCAAATGTGGTATGGTATTTTGTTCATAAACACCGGTGAAGAGATGAGACCAAGGCCCTGAAGCGAATACCGCAACATCCTCACCACTATGTGTTGCACTCTCCAAGGGAACTGTGGCCGGAAAGGTATCGGTTGACTTGTGCACTTTCTCTGGATTGCGACGCTTATACTTTTTAGTGTTGTAATAATCTTCGAAACCAGGACCATTTGCGTAACTCAATGCCAGGTATGACTTCTCATCGTCGGCTATGGTCGGTGTGACATCGAAAATATCGCTTCCACGATCCTAGGGAAAAATAAAAAATAGAAGAATGACATGTAAAAATCACATACAAATGCTTTTTGATTGCTTTCGGTGAGATGCGGTAATTCGGATTCTGGTCTCCCCCATTTCCTTAATATTTTTATTTAATTTTTCTTTCGCAACCCACCTGATAGCCAGCAATGCTGAAAGCATGTGAATGATCTGCCGTCACTACAATAAGCGTATCTTCCTCCGATGTCATCTTACGTGCTGCTTCAATAGCTTTCGAGAACTCTACAGTCTCGACTAAAGCATATTCCGCCATTGTTTGATGATGCGCTGTATCAATACGTCCGCCTTCCACAAAGAGAAAGAATCCCTTATCATCTTTTTGTAGCATTTCGATTGCACGCACAGTCATCTCTTCCAGTGTCGGTTGCGTTTCATCCGCTTCCAAATAGTAATCCAAATGTGACTTGTGAAATAAACCCAAAACTCTATCATACGCACTCAAATCCAGATCGTCTAATTCCTCAAACGTCTCCACGTAGGCATTACGCGTCGACTGCTGTAGATATTCCTCAACCAAATTACGTCCATCCTCTCGTCTGCCCTTCTTGTATAGCTTAGAGTCGATAAACTCACGCTTGCCGCCGCCCAGTATCACCTTCAACCGCTTGCCGACTTCGCCATGCACTAGCTGTTCGGCGATGTCTGGCAGTTCCGAATCGGTTCCGCAATCAGCTGCCAACTTTGCATCATCCTCCCACTCACGATCCGCGACATGCGCATACACACCCGCTGGTGACGCGTGCGTTACACGTGTAGTGGTCACAAGACCGGCCGATTTGCCAGCGTCCAAAGCCCATTTAGCTATCGAATGCACATGATTGCTCGAATTACGCATACCTTCACAGTCGGTGCGTTCCACACGTCCGTTGACGCCGATCGTGCCGTGGTTGCCTTTCACGCCACACAAGTAAGCGGTAGATGTGCAGGCGGAGTCAGGCACCATTGTGTTGACTGAGTAGGTTTTCGAAAAGCCAGTGTGCGGAAATTTCTCAAACGACAGCTGCTGCTCTTCACCACCGAGCAGATTGCGCGCTGCCGTAAAAGTGGTCAAGCCCATGCCATCGCCGAGAAATAGTATGACATTCTTGGCTACGCGCTTGTTTAACTTGGCTGTTGCTTGTTTGCGCACAAACTCTTCGCCCTTCTGCAGCCAATAGGCATTTGTGCTCTCCTCGCTCTCTTGCAAGCGATTTGATAACACAGAGCGGCGGCGTAGACCTGGATGCATTACCTCTTCCATGCACTCGTCATCGTTATCAGCAAGATCGCAAGCGCCGGTGGGTATGGCTTCGGTGGTGTAGGCCAGTGCGGCCAGTAGCAGCAAAGCGACTAACCAATATTTCGGAAATGTATGTGTCCGAAGCGACATATTATTGAAGACTGCAATTGAGCGCGTAGACACGGTCTTTTATAGCGGTTTATATGTATGTACGTATTTATTAGACACTGGAAGGGTACAGTCTTTACAATCTGCATACGGAGCTCATGGAAACGTCACTCTTTTGAGTTCGGCTGCTTCAGTTGGGATAAAAGTAACTTATTGCCCCGCAATCAGACTTGATTAGATTATTAATGCACAAGAAACCTGTAGAACTTGCACGTGACTCATGGATAACAGTAACTCGGCACTTTATAATACTCTACAAGCACTCGTTTACGTAAATTAGCCAGACGTTTAGCGATTATCACAAATCTTAGCACTTAGATCCCACTTAGTTTTTTTTAATTAAAAATGTTTCCTCTATCCATTCGCGCTTGATTTTCTTAATCAAAAACTTTTCCTCTATCCATGCGCAATTAGCTTTCCAATTATTGAACATTCTTTTCAACCGCTTTCTTTTTTACATTCGTCTAGCGTAGCTCATGCTTATTACCACTAGAACCTATAAACAATTAATCGCTATTGATACTTATCGTCTCATTTATTCTTCTTTGTTTTTGTTTACATTCTAAATTTGAATAAAAACATTGTCATTTCGCCAAAAGTTCAGCAGTAGTATTCGGTAGCTTGTGACGATCGTTTTAACTCTCTGTGCTCAGTGTCTTCAATAATGAATAGTCGTTGGCTTGTTTTGGGGTTGTTAGCCTACTTAACGGTAGCGACAACTGCGGATGAGTGTAAGTATGGGTATTTTAGTAGCAACATAACTAGAACCAAAACACGTACGTACGTCAAAATATTTGATTACAAAAAGTCTTATAATGGAATGGTTGTGAGAAAATGAAAGTGAAACAGGTTTGCATGGGTGTCAGTAGGTCTATAGAGAACTCGCAAAGAATCTAATTAAGAAAAAATTTGTAATATTGAGAGGCTCAACCAAGCAAATTGAGTGAGTGCCAAATATTTACCGTTTATAATTTCCTGCATTGAATTTGAATTATAAAAGACAAATTGTTTAGCGGTGCTGGAATGTAGAGTGGTTTCCGGTGAAGCAACAATTGAACTGTATGGGGTTTACCCGCGTTGTGATTTCAATTGATCTCTTCTGGTAAAATTTGATATAAATCAGTACAAATGTAGGATAATCAAAAGAAAAAAATCTGAGCACCTTAGTGATCACCACAATCCAAATTTTTTAATTTTAGCAGCGCCTATATAAGAAACCAGCACGTCTTTGGTTCCAATTTCTTCGAGGCCTTATTGAAATCTTGGATTGGAATTTGAAGCTCATATACACGACTTCATGAAAGAGAAGTAGGCAGGCCTTATTGCATGCTGCTCTATGATCTTTTGCATGCCTCGGAAACAAAACACTGAACTCTGCGAATTTAGTGGAACTTTGTTTATTTCAACGAAAAATATAAGTTTAACTTCCGATGTAATGTCCGCGGATAAGCGTCGCAGAGCTCAGCGCTTGACTCCCAAGGCATGCAGATAGACTATAGAGCTTGGAAAAGAAATATCCATATTTTGAGAAAGTTGTTCGGTTCTTGTGGGTGGCCCTAACAAAGAGTTCAGGATATTATGAAAGAAGCTAAATATAAGGAAATTTCGGAAACAATGATGAGCCAAACAAAAATTAAAAGGGGTCAAACGATTTTAAGGGGAGAATAAAAATCGAATTCCCGGTTTTCCGGCCACATTACCTGATTTGTATCGCATTGCGAATCTGTTTGTTACAAACAAACGTAAGATCGATCTCAAGTAGGTACTTCATCAGTAAAGCTGAGCTCAAAAATGGAAAGACATAAACGAAACTATGTGATGTGTTTGCCGACGAACATTTGTGAACATCAGCTTTGCTCCGCTTGGAACAGCACCGCTTCCTGTCTGTGCCTCAGCGGCGACCAGAGAAAGCTTAACTTTGCGATTGTTCATTAAAAATCTAGGGACAACTCTAAAAAAGCTACTTTTTAAAAAAAATTCGGGCGTTCTTGCTGTCGGCCAGCTCTTAAAGCTCCTCGCAGTCGCATATTTGCACCGCTCTTTTTTTTATACGGAATACGAGTATGTCTTTCTTTCAGCTCCTTATATCGACAAGAATAAAATGATACGAAACTATCTCATTTATCTTCTGAGAATCTAACCTCAACTCGTTTTCTGAATTGGCAGCACTGCCTAATAAAGTTGGAATGAACAGGTGACAACGTAAAATAGCCAGCTGCCACTAGATACACACAAAATGTACCGATTCAGGTTAGGTTAGGTTAAACGGGCAGCTCTGCGAAGAGTTCACTCGGAGGCCGCGGAGGCCCATTGTGATGCCCATGGGGAGTTACCCCAAGCCTGTCCCTACATGTCTTCGAACCATTTTGATTTTCAGGCGATTCCTAGCAGTCCTTCCAGAGGAGCTTTCCCCAAGGTATCCAGTTTTTCGAAGAAATGGTCCCCAAGAAATTTGAGGCGTTTTCCTCGAAGTGCTGGACACTCGCAAAGGAAGTGCTGGACGGATTCCATCTCCTCTTCATCCCTGCAGCTTATACAGAAATCGTTATGCGGGGCTCCGAACCTGGCAGCCATGTGGCCAATGGTCCAGTGTCCCGTTAGTTTTCCTGTGAGAAGCCTAACGTTTGGCTTTGAAAGCCTTAGAAGACTCCTTGTTCTTCGTTCATCGAGTCGTGGCCAGTACCGATTCAAATTCAAAGGATTATTTGAATTCACTTTAAAAATTCTTGCTAAAAGATAGTATTTTTAAGTAAAAACTTTGTTAGTGGTAGTTTGAGAACTTTATAACACAAAAATTCAAAAAAAAATTGCTTGTTTCGTCTTATCGAAAAACTCCCAAATATTTGCGTAATAAATATCCCCTTATGTTTTTCGGTGTAGTGGCAATATTGGAAGATGTTATAAAAAATGCACATTGTGTGAGTGCTCGCACGAAAAACAGAGTTTCGCATCATTTTATCCTTGATATCGATTCCACACAGCCCGCGTTGGGCCCAATCGCAGCGTTGACCTGCAGGCGGCATCTTTCTCTGCAGCGGAGTGAAATTCCTCGTAATAACTATTATTATTCAGGCTTTCTGAAATCTGACTACTTCTTTAGCTGCGCACGGTGGTTGAAAAATCCAAAAAGCTGACCAAAATATTAAGACATCGTTGGAGTTTTACAATTTTTAGCATACCTCTGTCTTTGAGGTCGCTGACTTATATTCTAAATAAACGGCGACACTTCTATCTGAAAAAATTTTGCTTATAAGAGAGTTCACTCCCCCACCTACCTTCTTCCCAAGTTTTTCGATATACTTCTTGGACACCCTGTATATGTATAAAATACGCGAAGGGATTTTTTGTCTATGTTATCAGATCTGCACTGTTAGTCCGATTTTCAAAAATGAGGTCTCAAATTAAAGGGTTTGGCCTGTAGATGTACAGTGTCGTCTTACTTTTTCGAAAAGAGTTGACACCTCTTAAAAAATTAGATTCAAATTATATAAAAAGTTAAATCAATTATTAAAATATGGATATTAATCGAAATGGATTTGAAAAGGCTCTATTTCTTAACTACATGTAGGAGGGTTGCCACCTGTATAAAAAAAATCAAATTCAATTTCAATTAAGGGAATTAGGTAAATGAATTATGCATCTAAATATCGGATTCAGACAAAAGAGGTGTGAGGAGGTTATAGTTGGAACATATTTTGAGGAGTTTTGAAAATAGATTTCGTTTAATTATTCAAATATGGGTGTCAAACGAAAGAGTTTTTAGAAATCGAACGTTTAGAATATTTTATTTAGTTGTTTGAAGAGGGTTGACATCGGCTTACAAATTTAAATTCAAATCATTAATTAAGTTGAATGAATTATTAAAAAGATAGGCATCAGTCGAAATGAGTTTGAAAAGGCTTCACTTCTGAATTATATTTAGGAAGGTTGCCACCTGTTTAAAAAATCAAGTTCACCTTGAATTAAGGAAATTAGGTAATGGAAATAAATATTTATCACAAAATCTGTGTCAAACGAAAGAGTGTTAAGAAGATTTTAGTTTAAACATTTATACCCAAATTCACAAAAAATAAAGAAGGCTTTAAATACTTTATACATCGAAAATTTGTATGAAAATGTCACTTTATAGAACTCTTTAAACCTATTTTATTTTTTATGAATAAGGCCATTCGAATATTTTTGAAGTGCTTGAAAAGGGTTCCCACCGGTTCAAAAAGTTAAATTCAAATTATTTAAAGCTGGGTATCAATCGGAATGGGTTTGAAAGGGTTATATTTCTGAGCTTTATTTAGGAGGGTTGCCATAGATTTAAAAAATCAATTTCCACTTAATTCATTAGTTAATTGAAGTATGCATCACAATTTCATATATAACCAGATTTTAGTTTAAAAACACTATTGAAGAGGATTAACACTTCTTCTTAAAGTCGAATTTAGTTAACTTATACGCAAGTTATTTAGAATGGGAAAAAATGAATGTCAAGCGAAAGAGTTTTAAGAAAGCTTCAGTTTGAAAATATTTTTGATTAGGATTGCCACCTATTCGAAATGTCATATCTATCTAATTATGTTTATATAAGAACATACGATAAGTGAAGGCATTTTTTGTGAAGGTCATCAGATCTGAACCTTTCTTACGAATTTAAAAAATTAGATGTCAAATTAAAGAGCTTGGCTTGTATATGGGCAATGAGGTTTTATTTATTAAAGCTATAACTTTTTTTGGTGGAATGAAAAACAGACACCTTGACCCTCGTCAATTAGAAACGGCTTTGTGGACTAAAATGAAATTTAGCACACGATTTGCTTATAACTCTTCCAGATGTTTAAAAAGTTAAATTCAATTTCTGTGTTTTAGCGGCATGCAGGTTCACTAGTGACATACAAACTGGTTACAATCATACGAACACCCACATGTTTAAAAAATCTTTGTCAAATTACTTAATAAGTTAAAGGAAATATCAAATTATAAGTGTAAAACGGAACTGTTTTTAAAGAGGATTGTCACCAATTAAAAATTCAAATTCAATTTGTATAATAATAGGTTATTTGAAATAGTGGGGCCGTGAGCAAAAGTCAGTAAAAAGGCCCTAACAATTAAACGATATCATAAATTGCTGTATGTACCCATGTATATATATAGATCAACTCTTGCATACAGATAAAACAATATAGTCATAAATTATATAATCAAAAAATATATTTACTTTAATCTCTTTTTTGCAGTCCTATTTTGCAAACACTAAAGCAACAATGCAAGAGAAATATTAAATCACAAATCACATATGTATGAGTCTATATTTTTATAAATATACACAGATACTGCCGATCGTGACAGTATTTTACTCAAAGCTAATCGCTTTGCTTATTGGCCAGTTTAATCAGCCCAATCTATCGCTAATAAACCTTTCAAGTCACAGCACAAATCTTAAGAGACACGGGGGACACCTGTGAAAAAACGACAAACGTAAGCATCGCTCACTGCGCATACATACATACATAGTTACTTACCTTGAAAGTTTGCACACTTAAGGAGTCTCGCTAATCTATTATTAACAGTCGACTTAGACGCTATGCACTTAGCCAGAGAAATGCGATAACAGCGGTGGTCAAAACAAATTGATTAGATAGAACACTTCCATTCCCCAATTAAAATAAATCTGAAAACGCCAAATGCTTTATGAAATTAATAAAGATTTTAAAATGATTGTATAGATAAGGATAAGAAACGTTTTTTTTTTGGTTGCGAAAGCGCTTGCACTTTTTAAGTGAACAATCTCGATTTTCAGTTTTATGACACGCATATTTAATTTGAGATAATTTTTTAACTTACAAGTACTGAAATTTTCATCTGCCTTGCAGATCATCCCAGAACGACGGTACCACGCGTCAAATCCCTTGAAGCAGATTCTCCAGAGCAATCTACCGAGTATTGGGTGAATAAAGCCCAAGACATACTCGCCGATAAGCTGAAGCAGACTTCCCGCCTCAATACGAATCGCGCCAAGAACATTATACTTTTTCTCGGCGATGGCATGTCTATGCACACAATTACCGCCACGCGAGCTTTCCTCGGTGACAGCTCCGAACAGGTCTATTTCGAACGATTCCCTTACACTGGACTCTCGAAGACATACGCTGTCGATAAGCGCGTACCAGACTCCGCTTCCACGTCGACCGCCTATCTGAGTGGTGTGAAAGGAAACTACGGTACGATTGGTGTTAATGCAAAAGTGCCGAAGTATGATTGCGATTTGGCAGCCGATCCGAGCACACATACGGAAAGCATAGCCAAGTGGGCACAAGATGCTGGCAAGTGGACGGGTTTGGTGACTACAGCACGTGTTACACACGCTTCACCGGCTGGCGTTTATGCGCACACCGCACAACGTGGCTGGGAAAACGATGCTGAGATCAAGGAAGATGGCTGTAGCGCGAAAAAGAATGTGGACATTGCACGCCAGCTAGTAGAATGGCCAGTGGGAAGAGGCTTGCGTGTGATTATGGGTGGTGGGCGACGTAATTTCATCGATGAAGATGAATGCGATGAAGAGGAGAAAGAAGGTAGACGTACGGATGGACGTAACTTGATTGATGAGTGGTTGGCTGATAAGCGGCAGCAGTGCGTCAGTGCAAAATATGTGTGGAACAAGGAGGGGTTGGAGAATGTAGATCTAAACAATACGGAATATTTGCTGGGTCTCTTTGCCTCATCGCATTGTCCCTACCATGGCGACTTGGAACGCAAGGACTTGACAGACAGCGTGCCATCCCTGAGTGAAATGACACAAGCGGCCATCGAGCTGCTGAGCCAAAGTGAAAAGGGCTATTTCTTATTTGTAGAGGGCGCTAAAATCGACATGGCGCATCATAATACGCGCGCCCATCTCTCGTTAGAGGACACTGCAGAATTTGCACGTGCAGTGGAATTGGCGCGTGACTTGACAAGTGAGGAAGACACATTGATCGTAGTGACCTCAGATCATTCGCATACAATGACAATCAATGGGTATCCGGTAAGTGAATTTATAGGCATAACACTAACTTT
>JAPVRG010234823.1:0-10554 GCA_029783565.1 Rhagoletis cerasi | reverse complement strand
TTACAGGTTTCAGTGCGCTCCCATCTGGTGGCCGCCTCTTCAAGGAAGTATTCCCTTAATAAAAGCTTGCAGGAAGCGAGTGGCATACCCATCCTCTTCCAGGCTACTGAAAGTGGTGAGGAAGTACACAAAAAAAAAGTTGGTTCCTAATAGCGGTTGCCATTTATCAAAAATATAAGCTCCAATTTTTTTTATGAAGCATTGTACATTTGTGGTGAGTTTTCGTTAACTGCAATAACGACATAAGATAGATCGTGTCAGCTGACACGTTCTCCGTTTTTACGTCCGTGGGTAACTGAGCCCTAAGTGTCTCATATCTCTTATCCTTGTCCGATCGATGCTAAGGAGTGGCTACAAAACTCACTTCGATACTACTGGCGTGAGCTCTTACTTCTTTCTCTTCCTCGATCCTTCAGCTATTGCAGAAGTTGCCCTTGTATGCCCATTACTAGTTAGCTAACGGGCAGGTGATCAAGGAGAACTAGAGACTGAGATATTCTGGCATAAATTCTTGCTCATATTTGCCTAAAAACCTTGCAAACCGATCTTAGCCACAGTTTGTTTGAAGATAGTGGGATGGACAAATTTGATCGATTGAAATTTAATTCTTTCCTTGCCAGCTCGTTCGCGATGCAATTTCCTGAAATATCTGTTTCTGGACCAGTGTGGCCAGGTAATCACAAAAAATGTAGTTAAATTGACTTAAAAAAAAAGGTTAGAAAAAGTAAGAGGCAGTGAAAAATAAGATTAAAAAAGACGGCTCTTTTATGCCGAAGAATTGAACAACACTTCAACAAATTCAGGTGAACGATACTTATTGAGTTGAAGTTTTAAATATTTCTCTCAAAATCTCCCAGAAAGTCTTATGAGGCGTTTTCCTGAGATCTTAAGGTGATAGGCCTTCCGAGCTGCACTCTTTACTTCTTTTTTTGTATGGAAGTTTCAGGCCTTCTGATTCGCCTTCTTTTAGAAGCGGAAAAATTCCACGAAATATTTAATGATGACGCAATACCAATTAAGCTATGCTCCAGACACACCGTGACAAGCTGGCTCCAATTAATTTATATGACATCCGTTTATTTGAAAAATCATTTTCTCGTCTGCTTCCAAAAAGAAGAGCTATTGATAGATCTTATAATAAGGCTTCCAAATGTAAGATCTCTATTAAAAACTCTGCCTATGAAGTTTATTTAAAATAGCTCCTCATTTTGCTGACTGGTTTTATGATAGAAGTAATAGAGTTGTATATGTTCTGTGAGAATTTACCATTGCAATTCCATTAATGTTTTATCTTGGTTATTTGAATTTCCAAAAATTGCTGTCATTTTAACATATTTATATTTTTTTTTCAGAGTACTAAAAAGATGGTAATTACTTATAAAAAAGGTAGCATTAAAAAAGCCACGAAGCTAGATCTGAAATTCCGAGGCTAGAGCAAAAATATAAGTGCTTAATCTAGCCTCAAAGTCGTAACCTGATCACACTGGTCCGGACATCCAGTCTACAGTCGTTGAGCATCGCATAGCTAAATTTTTTAGAACTATTTCCCATTAAATTTCTGCCTTCATGTACAGTAGTTGGTGGTCGAGTATCCTGTCACAGGCGAGTTGCTGAGCCAGAGAGTTGCTGTCAGTTTATCCAAAGCATTACAGTAGTCCATTATACGCAGATTTACGTTTATTAGTGGTTCTTTGGAATGAAAGCCGGTAAAGATTGCAATGACACTAGATGCTAGGTTTTTTATGGTTTCTGATTCTCTTCTCACTGGAATTCTTGTGGAAAAATTTTCCAAGCAGAATCGCGGAGTGATGTATTCTAGCTCCTTCAGGGCAGCTAGGAGTTTTGTCTAATTGTATTGCAATTAACCTGTGGTTTGCGTATCGGACTACTGGAAAGTCTAATATATGTAGTTGAAAAAGCTTTCGTATTCTATATGTATATGTATATAATACATTTTTTTTTATTTTCATCATTAATACTTATTACCAATCATTTTCCTTACAATGGACTCCTCATTTAGTATACTGAACTTCCGATTATGCACACTTGATGATTTTGACTTAATCGAGGTGGCATTTCAATTCGGCAAATGAATAGCAAATGAAACTGCCAGCATGAAAATGGCAGCGTATCAAATTTCTACATAAAAGCATAAAAAAGGAAGAAATTAAAACAAATAAAAAAACTAAATAAGGACGACATCATAATGCAAGGGTCAGCCGTTACAAAAACCATAAAAAAAATATATATGTATGTGGTGCACTTCACTTAAAAAAGGGGCCACAAACTATAAATTAAAGGGTAATGCCCAAAAAAAAAACAAGTGATCAACTGTCAGTAAAGGATTTTAATGGTCCACAAAATGGATGCGCTTAAATTGGGCAAAGCTGATATTGAAAATTGAAAGTTAACGCCCGACAAACATAAGCCCTCTTACAACCCTTTCTCATGCTTTTTTCGAAGCCGTAGCATTATTTATTCACCCCTTTAGCAGCCCACTCGAAATAAAATGCGAATTTATCGGCACATTCGCACACCAAAGTGCAAAAAATACGCGCAAATAATGATAACAATAACAAGTACATTAAGAGACACAAACATGCATACAAACACCCATTATTGCGTATATTTTTAAATCAACAAATGGCATTTTTTTTTTGGTGCAACAACAATAACATCAACAGCAATGGCATCATCATCAATTGAAAGTGTCAATTAATCGCGTCATCAAAGGTAAAAAGAGATATAAAAAAATGGCAATACGCTAGAGTGAGGGTACTGCGGGGGCAGGGTGTTGAAAAAACACAAATATTTAATGTCTGACAGATGCTGCCAAAATCAAGTGAAATTATTTGCAATTGAATGGAGTGTCAAACGGCTGTCAAGCGCTTTAACATGTGACAATGCAGCCGATGAAAGTGACGATGAACTTGTTCGTCAAGGGACTTTGAGTAGCTAGAAGCAAAAAAAAAGAGGATACATATCCACAACTAGATGTTCTTATAGAAATAATCAATTTCATGGATCGAAATGCAAAAGGATAAGGCATTTCAGAGGGGGGGAAAAGTAAGAAATACAATTTTTTTTTTAATCTTCTAGAAAGGGAGACAACACACCAATGGAGCATAATTTAATCTATTCATTGAAAATCTCAACTAGCAAGAAAAATGGCATTCCAGCTTCCTGGCTATGCACCTTAGAGGCAGTGCAATATTTTAACGAAATTTAGCATAACCATTTTAAAGACCAGCCTAGTTTTTGAAGAAGTGTGATTCTATGGGGCACTCAGTCCGAAAAATCGCAGTTTCTTTTAAGAAGAGATGCTTTACAATGATGAGATGGCGATTTTAATAAGAACCCAGTTTTTGGTTTGGTAAAAAGCAATCAAAATAACACCCGCAACAGCGAATGGAATGTCTTCTGCATCAATTCCTCATCGATGACAAATAACACTGGCCAACAAGATTTTGCGGCAGAGCTTTTGAGTGCTGATCCATATAGATTTTTGCGTAGATTAAGAGTCTGTGCTTTGAATTATTCAATTGGCTCTAGTTTTCGAGATATTTGGGATCAAAGGTATCAAAAAACGTATTTTTAGAATTGAGATCCTAGGACAGAGCTAGTACAAAATTAAAATGGATTTGATAAAAAATATAAAATTGGTATTTTTGAAAACAAGTTTTAAGGCCTTATGTTTAAGGAACCCAACTTTTTACATTTGGAGCTAAAACGTGAGTCTTTTAGATTTCTTTGTATACTGGTCAAAAGATTATATTCTATGTCTATGTCTTTCTACAGAAAATGCCACAAATCCATTATTTTACCATTTAAATCGCAAATATCTCAAAAACTAGAGCCAATTGAGTAACTTGAAGGTCAGATTCTGATTCTATGGAAAAAACCATATAAGCACCAGTGGCCACTAGTTGTGCCGCATGCATTTGTTGGAATTTTGTTGGGCTGTGTAATGGCATTTGATTACGCTCTCTTCATTTTCTATTGAAATATGCATTACATTTAACATTGCGTTACATTGCACTATGGGAAATTTGATCATATTTTGTGGCCAAAATTGGAATAGTTGAAATATCTCCCTAAAACCAGGTCCAGTATTAGGGCTGGAAATTGTGGGGTTGTCATACAAAAATGGAGTTGCCACGCTTAAAAAAAAAATAAAAATTTCAAGCATTTGAATTAGATTTCTTAGTAGGATTTTGATTTTACAGTTTTGTAGTCCATTCAATTATAACATAATAAAGTGCAAGTCTGAAATAGCTAGGACGTACCGTTGATTTTTGGCAATTTTTTTTGTTGAAGGTGTTTTTTATTTTGTACAAATAGTTACCTAAGAAAAAGTAGAATTTTTAATATCGCATAAAATCGCAGTATGAGATTATGGGGAAATAACAGAAGAAGAACTATTCTACCGCTTTATGATGAGTGCTTTTTAAAGGTTTTTAAAATTTTTTTAAAACACTAAATAAACTTTTTTTATTGCACAATTTCACTTTAATATCACTCAAATGCGCACGCTTCTTTGGCACAACATTTAAACTATAATAAAAGTTTTAATTCGTAAATATTCTGCTCACCGTCCCCGTACTTTCCGGCCCCTCTGCTTTTCATTTAGAGAATTTTGGCGACGGAAATTTAGCGTAGCGATTGTCAGAACCCCACTGCTGAGTTTTGAAGGTCTCTTGGAGCTCCAATAGAGGTTGGTGGTTAGCGTAAGGGTGCGTAGAAGATGATGCGGCCCATATCTATCTGTACAGTTATAGATTGTTATAGATTGTAAGAAGCCAATCGGAAGGTTAGCCATAGTAAAATCTATTCACCTTTATTGGCTTCCAGGACACAAAGATAGACAACGAAAGACCTAATGAGTTAGCCATGGTTAGGTGAAGTTAGGTTTTCTCGGCTGCCCGTTGTGATGCCATATTAGAGAATCCATATGTCCATCCTCTTACCTTAGAAATGGAACCACGTAGCTTTGATGAAACGCACAAAGTCATAGATACTGGCTGAATCTAGTTCAGCTAGACAACCAAAAGAAAAATAGTTGGAACGAGCATCGACTAGCTCTCGCCAAAGCAGGACAGTGGCATAGGTAGTGCTCCACGCTTTCGATTTTCTCCTCATCACCGCAGCTACGACAGTAGCCGTTTGACTGCAAACCCATTCTATTGGCATGGGTTCCCATCAGGCAATGCCCGGTGAGAAGTCCAATAACATGTCGGAGCAGTGGACGCTCCAAGCGGAGGGGGCGAGATCTACGCTTGTCTAGCGTAGGCCAGATATGTCTTGCTATCCTGCAAGAAGGCTCTAAAGAACATCTTATATTTGCCCGTTCGACAAAGTTATTCTCCAGCCAGAGCTTGCAAGAAGATAGGGGAATGCCCGCATTACGAGCTGTACTGATTGCAGACAGCAAGGTTCCTTCCTTGCTAGTTCATCTGCAGTACAGTTTCCCGGTATGGCTTTGTGGCCTGGCACCCATACAACGTTAGGGACGTAACATCTCGCCAGTTCATTAAAAGTACGTCTACATTCCATAACAATCTTCGATGTAGATTTGTCAGAATTAATTGCTTTAATAGCTGTGTGAGTTCTTGCGAGTATACCCCACTTCTACCAGATCCCACTTGGAGCCATCAGTGTAAATAGCTGTTGAGTCAGAATTCGAGATCAGGACCAAATCCTCCTCCCATTCTTCCCTTGAGGGGATCTTTGTCTGGAAGTGATTCCTTAGTCCAGTAGGCGGAACTGTGAAAGATCTTCCAAAATTCTAGAGTGTCCAAACCTCGTGTCACTCCAATTTGATTAGTGCATTTAATCTAATAGCATTACAACTTGTCTGTAGTTTACCATATAGGTCCACAGGTAGAAAGTGTAGCAAGGTCTCCAGCGCTTTAGTCGGCGTCGATGGTAGCGCTCCCGTGATCAATATGCACGCCAACCTTTGGACCTTTGCTAATTTGTTTCTTATTGTAGATTTATCTACGGACGGCCACCCAACCGCTATGCTGTAGAACAGAATGGGACGCACAACTGCTGTGTACATCCAGTTCACAATGTGGGGCCTTCAATCCCCATTTTTTTTCCCTATCGCTGATTTACAGGCATACATGGCAGTTATAGTCTACTTGCAACACTCTTCTATATTGTGCCGCCAAGTTAACTTTCTATCAAGAATGACGCCCAGATATCTAACTTCCTCTGAGGGAGTCAGCCAAATGCCGTTCAGGGAAAGAAGTTGTAGCTGGACAGCTTTCGTTTTCTTTGAAAAGAGAACCATGACCGTTTTTGCCGGATTGACACTAAGGCTTGCTTCTTTGGGCCAGATGTACACGAGCTAGCAAAGAGAGAGAGTTTTTCTTACAATAGAAAACTTACAGATTTCTCGCTGTCAATAGGAACAGCAGACTATATACTTCTAGGAGCGCTGCCAACGGAACATGGCATGCTAACAACGCATGCGTTCAAGCCAGTTCTAGTGGAAGACAAACTGTGTAGGGAGTGTAACTGTCACAAGGAAACTGTGGAGCTCGTAATTTGCAAGTATCCAGCTTTCTGCACTACTTGGAAAAATTCAGCGCACTACCGCAAGCAGTCATGGAATAGTCGAATTTGAGGAAATATAGTTAAGTCTTGGACGAAATTTAAGGAGTTACATAGATAATTTGCAGGCTGGAGTGCGTCTACATCTCGTCGCTGGAGTTATTACGCCTCATCAAAATATTGTATTTTCTCCGCTGGAAATAAGTTCGACGTTTACTTACCAATATTTTCTGGACAAATCGTTTACACTACGCCAAAACACATTCCCTCCAAAATAATCAAAAATACAAATTTTTAAATTTTTATATATTTTTTTTTAGTTTTATTTGCATTTCTTACTCACATGAGTCTTTATTTAGTGTATGTGTGTGTTGATTGTGTTCATATTTTTTTTCCTTGCTTCTGCATTTAAACATTAATCAGTGTTCTTCATCATTTTAATTAAATTACTTTTTGTTACATTATGCATAGAACTAATTTTTGTTTCGTTTTTTTTTGTTTTGTTTTGTTTCGTTCACTAATTTAAGTGTGTATATATTTTGTATTTATTTGCTTACACAATACAATATTAAATTAATTATTATTAGTAATTGTATTTATTACATTTTTATCCATTAATTTTATTCGATAATAATAATTCATTACTCATTTACTTTCACTTTGCGCTAAATCGATTGTTTTTTGCAATACATTTTCAATTCACTTAATTAGTGTGTGTATATTTTTTTATTTTTTTTTTTTAGTTTTTACTTTATAGTTTTTTAGTTTTTATATGTATGTATGCTCACATGCTGTGTAGTTACATGTGTGTGTGTGTGTACGTGCTACACTTTCGCTGTGTTTTACTATTTCAATACATTTTTTATTTAACTTTTTGCTTTTGCTTTTGTTTTACTTTTTTGCTTCGCATTTGCTGCCAATTAATACCAAATACATAATCAATAGTAAATTTTTTATGCGCTGCTCTAATGTTTAATTTAAACACATGATACATAATACACACATACGCTTTGATTAATTGTATGCAAAACAAGCTGCTAAATGTTACTAAAAAAGTTTTTCCTATTTTCTATTGTTTATGTTGTATTAATTTTTATGCAGAATTCAAACAATGCTAACAAATTTAATAATATTGAATATACAATGTAATATTTAACAAGGTATCAATAGATGTTTTTGGGCGGGTAAAGTAGAGTTGGGTGAGATTGTGGAATATAAAAAAAATTATAAGTCAATAAAAATTTTTAACTTATAAATAGTTCAAGTTAAAGCGAAAGTCTCATTTGTTTTTGCAGGTTTACAGGCTGGCTATACAAAGTTTTTTTATATTTAATTTATAGTAGTTAGTTTTGAATTTACAAAATTTTTACAGTGTACAAAGTGTGAGAGGTCCTTAACATATACATAAACGTAATTGAACATGCGTTCTCTTAATTTAAACGTTTTTATAATAAATTTTTACAAATTACAGTACAACTTAATGACTAATTTTTACAAGTCTTGTGAGTTGGTTGATTTTTTTCTTCATTAATTTATTATTATTATCAAGTGTAGGCGTTGGTTTTAAAATGAAAAAGAATAATACATACATACCAAGGAAATGCACCTAGTACTTTTATAAAATTTCATTAAAAAAAAAACTATTTTTTCTGTAATTATAGATGGCACTGAGTAGCGAGTAAGCATGGGAGAGCAAGCAGGAATAGTTAAGAGCTGTGTTTCAGAGAGATAGTTCTTTCGCTGTTTTTGCCTTTATAAGCTTACTGTAGATTTATTAAGGATGCGCGAAGGCTGAAAGCTCTCTCTGGACTATAGAATTATTATTCTAAACGACTAATCCGGTTGGAAAATGTTCTTGACATACAGATGATGGCAAACTTAATAAGCTTCACTAATGTTGGAAGAAATTTGAGATTGGCCAACTATACAAAAAAAAAATGTTTTTGAGAGAGTGCACTTTTTCTAGATCTCCAAAAAAAATGAACTTCGGCCATATCTCAACAACGGTTTTACCTTTTTTTATATTTTGACTTTATATTCGGCTTCAGCGGAAAATGTTAAAAAGGGAATGATGGCAAAATGCGACAGGTCAGATTTCTTGTGGACTAGTGTTATCAGAGAATATCATACAAGTCCATTTCTCCAAGTACATTTAGCAATTATGGTAATAACAATTTAAATAACTTTTCGACAAACAATTTGTAGAGTTTCAAAATTAAAACCAAAACATTTTAACCACGGTAAGCATATGTTGAGTTTCGGAATAGAAAAATATCGCAATTCTGCTGGCTTAGGTAGCTTTGCGGAAAATGTATTTACACAAGAATATGCAAAAATTATCTGGCTGTGGAGAGTGTCAAAATTAAAAACAAATCTATTTGCTTTATATAAAAGTTATTTGTTATTAAAAAAAATAAAATTCCAGAAGAAAATAATGTAATACTTGCGCTTGGAAAAAGTGGAGAGTTTCCAAATTTAAAAAAAAAAAATCATAGATTTCAGAGTTTTGTTTTTTTTAAATATGGAATTTTTGTAACTGTGTAAGATTGTTTTAGTGGGATTTAAAAAATAATAATGATTAATGCTCGAAATTTTAAACTCTACAAAAACATTTAAATTTTTTGATAACTTAAAACACGTTTTTGTTTTGAAATTTTGTAGATTTCTGAAACGAGAAAAACTTGCAAATTATTATATCCTTCATTTTGTTGCATAAAACTATTTTTGAAAATTAAAAAAGAATTTCCTAAAAGGTGCTGAGTTTGAAAATTTACAAACTTTAATTTCATCATTAGATTTACGAAAAGTTTGTTGTAAAATTTGTTTAACACGTAAATTCTTACCACATTTGATATGCCTAAGGAGAAACCAGTGTAATATTTACCTTTAAAAAAGTGTAGAGTTTCTTAATTGCACAAATATTATTATTTCTTTATGCAAAAAGTGTAGACTTTCAGAATCATGAAATATTAAAATTTATTTAATGCAGTTTAAGAAAATTTAATAAATGAATGAAATGCGCGAATTCTTACCATATTTGTTATGCCTTGATAAGGAAAACGCAAAATATTTCTATTTTCAAAAGTGTAGAGTTTAAAAATTTGAAAAAAACTAAAAGTTATGTATTTTTTTAATTATGAAATACAATAACTAATTTTGTGCTGACTTTCAAAGAAAAAAAAAACTGTGTAGAGTTTAAGACAGCCGGAAACGGTTGCTACAAGATAACCTTAGTGTAGAAAAATACAACAACATTCCCTACCACTTTTTTTAGTTACGCTTTTACAGAATTGAAAAAGTGTAGAGTTTCGAATCCAACGAAAACAATGGTTTAAAAAAGTTGTAGAGACCCGCATTATAAGACAAGGCAATGATATTCTTAGCAAATCACCGTTTATCAACTAAAACACACTTTTTATTGTTTTGCAGCTGTGTTTCCATAATACAAGAAAAAAAATGTACAGCTTCTTCCTTATCCTCAATACTGCTGCTACAAATTACCTACTATTTCAAAAACACATTCCAACTTTTTTGTGGTGAACTTCCCTTGCAGATTTAGCATAGATTTTATTTTGCATTTTTTAGCGGTCTTGCTCTACTGTATGCATTTAAATATGTATACTGCACATTTTGGTGCTTTCATTAATACGCGCGTGGATGTGTGTATGTGTGTGTTTGAGTTGGCATGTCAAAGTGCGCTGCTAGCAATTTTAGCTGTTATTTTTCGGTGTTCATTAAATCCTTACATTTTTTACTAATTCAGCATTGAAATATTTTATTTTTTAATTAAATTAATCTATTGCTTGCTACTTTTTTTCGTTTCTATGTAATTTATAAAAAATGTTTCTTAAAATTATGCTTTTTCGCTACATGCTTACATGCTCGTACTGCAAATGCTTGTTTAATATGCGCTGCATATGGAATTCAATGGCGTTGCCACGCAGGGAAATTTTTGTATGAAGTATTTTTTGTTTGTTTTTTTTTTCGAAGCAAAGG
>JAPVRG010234808.1:0-12482 GCA_029783565.1 Rhagoletis cerasi | reverse complement strand
TACGGTAAACCATATTTCAAATCGATTATTTTTTCGGTAAATAAGACAATTTTCTTTTCTTGTATTGTTTAAGTTTTTTTTCTCATGCTTTTAATTAGAGGCTTAATGCGAAAGGAGTTGTAAGACTGACACTGAAATAAAGGCAGTTTTTCTGTAACAGTAAATAACATTGTCTTTCTTTTAATCAAAATTAAGGAATTTTATTGTGCATTTTTTTTTTTTATTGAGCATATTTCGCTGATTTTAGTGCTTATTTTATGCGCATAAAACGGGATTTTTCGCGCATATTTTTATCTTCTGTAATCATTACATAATCAGCGACCTCAAAAACAAGCCAGAGTAAAACGTTTCGAGCGAATTCAATCAATTTTTACAAATTTTCAAAAAACGCGACTCATCAGCTAAAAGTAAACATTTTTACCGAATTTTCAAGAATAACCGACTTGTTTTACCTGGAGCAATTTTGGAGAAACGAAGAATGCCTCATATACACTTAAAGGAATTAAGTGGAGCAGTTAACTGTTCTTCAGGGAATAAATTATTTCTAAAAATGTAATAGTGCTAGTTAAGTATTATTTTAGATTTACTTTAATCTACACATAGTGATACTAAAAGCCACAATGACCGAATCCTTTGATCTCAAATATCTGAGCTTCTGATTAAATAAAACTAGCTCTAGGATTATCTCCTCCTGTGAAACTGCCTGTATATGAATGAATTACCTATAAGAATCACATCTATTTCTTGCCAGCAGTATCTTGTGAGAAAAATCATATTGGCTATTGATGCAGCTTAGGCAGCAAGAGAAGGTGTAAGAGTTTGATTAGACAACCTATCGGGTTGGTCATCAAACTACAAAATAAGAAGCCTCGTTTTCCAAATTGGACTAGACAAGAGAAAATAACAACGACGTAAACACTTGACTACCACAGACCTCATAGGCAACTTAAAAAATTTTCCAATCCATTTTTTCTATTTCTGTTTGAGATATCTCGAAATTTTTGAGAATAAGTGGCTGTAAAGATGAAGTCACGCGATTGGTGCATTTGTATAGATTTGTACATACTGACGCTTAGAAATTTTTTATTGAGTTAGGTTGTGATGGGAGCGCGTGTGTGGAATATTCCATACTTTAATTTCAGAAAGAATAGTCCATTGTGAGTGCCCTCTTTAATCGAGTGTCAGGAGGAGACACTTACCCGTATCCTAGAGAGTAGCTAAGTAATTTCCAGTCATTATACTACTGAACCAATTACTATCTCTAGTGAATCCGAGGAGATCAAACAGTTCCGCTTCTGCTATCTCGGCCAGACTGTTGAAGAAGCGTGAGCCCAAGTGCTTGACGCACTTCTACTGTAGACCTGGACATCGACATAGAAAGTGGTCAATTGACTCTTCCTCATCCTCATCCCGGTAGCTTCTGCAGAATCCTTGTTTGTATTCGCCATCGTTGAAGCATTGGTGCTATAGCACAGTGTCCTGCGATGAGGCCGGCAAAGACTCTTACTGCGGACCTATTGAGTTTCAGCACGTACCTCATCTTTTTCCTACTAAGCCGCGACCATAATAATCTTGTGACCTCACAGTCTTTCCGTTTGTTTCACAAGTCATTAGTCGCGGCCATGGTGTATTTATCAATTTTCCTAAAGTGATCACTAAACGGGGGTAGTACGGAGCTATCCGCTTCTTCTATTGGCATCTCAGAGCCGCATCTGGCCATCTCATCAACCAACTTATTCACAGAGTGACGTTGATATGGTTCAGTGACGCCAGCCTGGTGCGACATTTCCATACAATTCCAGATTTCACTAATTTAGATCCTATTGCCTTCAGCGTGGCTTTACTGTTGACAAAGATAGTGGCTTTGTATTCTGGAATCCTACAACTAAGTAAAAGACTAGCCGCTCTTTTTATAGCGTAGACCTCTGCTTGAAAGATACTGCAATCATTCAGTAGACGAAAGGACCGGTTTATCTGCAGGTACTACGAGTAGAGACCGACTCCGGTTTCTTGCTCCATCTTTTATTGAGTTGAACTCATTAAATTTCTAGACAACACCACTCTGTGACTGCCAAAATGTACAAATCTTGAGTGGAGGAGAGATAGGAGTTTTTATTCGCAGTGAGCTTACCTATTGAACTACTTATTTAACTTTTTTGGGCTTAAGAAATCGTTAACGAGAAACCGAATCGATAATCTTCTAATAGGCGGAAGACATCTTTTCAGTATCGTGGACGTACATACGTATGCTCCGAGGATCAGACATCGACTCGAAACCAGGGGCCGAAAATAATGATTATTAAATTTTCCATGAAAAAGAAATCAAAAGCTTCCAAATATCGTACAGCAGTTTCGAATATATATATGTGCATGTTTTTTCATGTGCTGTATGAACCTGTTACGATTTAAAAATTTCTGAGCGATGAATAAAAATTATAATTAATTACATTTTGATCATATCATATATCGAGTTTTATATTTTTGATTAAAAATAAAACTCATGTTTCGAGTGGGTTTTTTTGTTCAGAAATAATGATTATTTTGTAACTCTAATTTTTTTGATCAGAAAATATAATTTTTTTAGTTTTATTTTTTTATTAAAATTAATAATTATTTTTTATTATTGGACGCCTGGTATCATATAAAAGAGAAAATTCTCTGAAATTGAAAAAAAAATTGAATTTGTTATTTCCAGTAGTTATTTTTGAAAAAAGTATATGTTTAGGACGAATATATGCACTAACACATCCTCGAATCCGTTCTTCGAATTTCATTAGTTTAAGATAAAAAAAAATTTTAAAAGGACATTTTAAATACCTACTTGCCCGTTTTGTTATTCTGCATTGCACTGAATTTTCTAAATAATTTTTTGAATTAATCATATCTTTGAAATTTCAAAGTCTTAAAAAAACCCCCTTACGTTAGAGTGAAAAACTAAAAACGTAGTTTTACTACATTTGGCCTCTGTTTTCGTGTTTATTTTGAGTTACACATGTGTTTTGAGATAACTTGGTTTTTGTTGCACGGTGTAAGCAGCGAAGTAACATATGCGGCATTGGCGTGGTAGTTTTGCGGCTTAGATCTTATTACAACTACAGCAGTATCAGTTCATAGCCGATCGGGCTCAAAAGCATAAACTAGCCCCCTTGCAGGACATTCTCGAGAAACGTGAACTACTAATTTCCTTTAAAGGGATTTAAACCGATGCAAGTCTGATGTTCTTTTGTGAGTATTCACAGAGTCATCACAGACTTGAAATAAAATATTTTTATTCACAAGTCAAAAGATATCAATTTCGGTACCTTTTTTATGACAACAATCTAAATGTTATTAATATCAATAAAATTATTGCAGAGAAAATCGCGAATTTTAAATTACATAACCAGACTACTAACAACCACAGCAGAAAAAATTATTTTTGGTCCTTTGCTATACCAATATCTGTGTATATATGCAATAATTCAAGCTGATTGAGCATGAAAAATTATTTGAAATTATATTTTAAAATTTCTAAAAATTCACTAAATTGGTTTTCAATTTTCTGCTTGATTGCACATTTGCTGGATATCTAGCTGTGCGCAAACAAAATTTGCATAAGTATGTTTATATAAGCTAGTAACTAAATATACATATTAAAATTTACATACGCAAACATACTACTTAGTACGTTAAGCCCGCAGCATGAGTGGCGACCCTACCCGCTGCCAAAGTATCTGCCATGCGCTCCGCGAGATAACTTCAAAACACATATTTGCACTAATGCAAATTTTCGACTTACAAAACATATTACAACGCATCAATAAATTTTGATTTGATTAGCGGCACAACAAACGCAAATTTGCTAGCTAAAGAGCGCACACGTTTGCGCAAATGAAACACATACTCACTTGCACAAACATCGACACATACGAGTATGTGGTTACATTCTTCAACCACATGCACTAATGAACGTTTATCGAAGCGAGTAAACGAGCTAGTGAGCTAGATGGCAAGCATGTAAAGCAAAGAGCGGCCAGACGAGTAAAAGGAGCGGAAAGTATTTGAGGAAATTCCAAATTTTCTAGCTGAATTTGAATTGAAATGCTTGCATACGCAAACAACCAGTCGTTCATGTCAGCCATGCAGTGAGCAGTTTGCCGACAGTCAGTCAGCAGCCATGTGTCTATTGAAATGTGTGTATGCGTATGTGTGTGTGTTCGAATGCTTGTATGCAAACAAATCCCTGACAAATCCGCCACGCGTGGGAATGCCGAAGCGTTTCATTGGTCTACATACCTAACAGACTGCCTTGTCTACTTTTTAGCTACGACTGTCTATGGTTCCTTCCGCTTTCATTCCACACATTTGTATCTACACACAAAAGATGGCAAGCAACTAAATTTACATATGTGTTGCATATATGTTTGCGTAGATGTAATCATTTTTATAATGCTTTTTTCGGTTTTCGCACGAATCACAAACTGTCTGGGTGTTTGCAAATGTTCCGCAGAGCTTTTTTTTGCTTCGCAGCCTTTGCTGGTGTTTGCCTGCAGATATGTTTGTTTGTGTGTGTATTAAGGCCTCATTATAATAAACAAATGCATGACATATGTATGTATGAATACACAAGCGTCGCTGAATAATTTCTTAGGTGCGCGCTTTACTTTGCCTAAGCATGTTCTCAGCCTAGATCACTTTAGAGCGTTTAGGCGCCTAAATGTAGGCAAGCAAATACCCGTTTGGGTATAATCGATTTTGCAAATGTTTCGCGTTTGCCACAAATTTATACACCGTTTTAAATTGAGCTAGTGGATTCTTATTTTGATTGTTTTGAGTGCTGTTTCCGCTTTTTTTATCGAAATTCTACCACACAAATACATATAAAGAATATCAGTTTCGCTGCTATAAAATGTTTATATCAACCGCAATTGTTATTTTTCTGTTCTTTTTTTATGTTCCCATGTTTGTCCTCGTCATGTTGATATTGTCACAATTTGTCTGCTAAGTGTGTCATCTGAAAATTTACATTTTGTGTCTATTCGCCTGTGTCAAGGGTGCACTTGTACAAATTTCATACTCAGACGACAGTTCATAGAATTTTACTCACGTAATCGCTGACCTAGCATTGCTTAGAATATGTTTCTTACTTATGCATTTAAATCAGCTACAGTATGTTTCTTTAAATTCATTCATCTTCAGCACACGTCTACAACTCTCAGCGGAATTTTGAATAATTTGGTATTTTCGGTGTGCGCTTGAATTTCTAATATCTAATGTCACAAGCAACGCTTATTTTGTTGAGTATGATTTGGAAAATTAAAGTCACTTTAAAGATTAACACTCAGATTCATAAAAAATAAAGAAGACCTCAACTGCTTTATAAATCGAAAATTTTTATGAAAATGTCACTTAATGGAGCTCTTTAAACCTATTTTATTTTTTATGAATAAGGCCATAAGCAAGGCGAATTTATACAAGGTGGTGTTGGGAAGGCAGCTGACTTTTTCGCCGTGGTGAGCGTTACGTCAAAATGATGTGTTTGTTGTAATTTGACAAAACGAATTCCGTATAATTTGTTAGTGTAATTTTTTACTTATATACGGCTAACACCACCTTGTATTATTGCACCATGGCCATAAGTTTACCCGTCTTAAATAAAAATACATAAAATCGTAAATCTTTCAAAAAAATCTTATTTTTTTACCTGCTGTTAATTTACTGAAAAAACTTTCACAATTTCTCAATGTAAGTATAGTTTTACCAATTAATTTTTTTCAGAATAGTGTCAAATGGCGTCCTTTGCTGGTTGGATGAGGGAAATGAAGCTGGTGTTACACCCAAATTTCGACAGGACCAGAAAACTGACCATAAAAGCCATCATCTCGTTCGACAAGTTCCTTTCTTTCTCAGTATACATACATACATACATTAAATATAAATGGTCTATAGGAAACATTAAAACAACCGACACACCCCTAAAAGTAACCAATCACTCTTCTCCAGATCACCAGAAAGCATCTACTGATATCGTCCTGATGTCTACGCAGCTCCGGTGGGGCTGTCAAAAACCCCACAGTCCGAAACTTAGCCCAATAAGCTCACCATAAACACGTCACGTCAAAAGATACTTCAGCCAATGTGATGGATAATTGTTTCTCAAGAATACCCGAAATTAACTGAATGATCAAATGATAGAGGCCTTTTGCCACCCATCTGCTCCTATAACTGATTCGAAACGGCCCGAAAAACAACGAGCCTTAAATGCCTTTAATGTCCCACTGATCTGACAACAGCAGCACTCTAGGACAGCAGCAGCCAGATTGAAATGGTAAATAACAGCCTGTTTTGGGGCTTGCGACAGCTTTCTCGGGCTCTGCAGAATTTGTAATAGATTAAAAGCCACGGGTGCGGAACCGGCAGCGAGCCTTTTTATTCAAACAATCCAATGACCTCGTTCTGAATTTTTGGAATGGATGATGCTGGAATGTTGTATCGCCATCCTAGAATGTAGAAAATTCCTCGCCTCTTACAGTAAACTGATCGGTACCGAAAAGACCATTTCAAAGTGCTAGACTTTGTTTAAACGAATTAGAAGAAAGATTTGATCAAGAAGGTATACAAATAAATCACCAAATGAAATAATATTCACAAAAACGATTAAAAGAATAATCTATATATAAAAGTATACCTAACAGATATTCATTTTCATATGATATCTTTATGATGAGTTATAAATTTGATGTGATTGTAATGCTCTGGGGCTATTGGAAAATATTCTTCTTTACGCATACAAAGGAATTGTACCCGCTGAAGATATTTTGAAGAGAAGGCTGAGCCTTTTCGCAGATAATTTTTAAATATCCAACCTTTAGCTTTTAAAATTGAATCCATAGACTAGTCAATATGATAATAACTTTTCCCACTTCAGCAGCTTCTTGCGGAAGGTTCTTCAGTGCTTTGCGGAAAATGAAAAATCACCTCCGTACACGACTGACCTACACTATGGTTTTATAATGTTTATAGCGAAAGAAATGCATCCTTAGACTTGCGGAAAATTATGAAAGAATATTTGAAGAGAAATCACCTCGGTTTTTAAATTTTTCGGATTGTGAGGAGAATCCATTATTATATCGAACGCTAACCGCCAAAATAACGTAAGCAGCATTATTTTCAAAATGTCTTCTTCAAAAAATAGCACTTAAGCACATAAATATTTCTTCCACTTTAGAAATTAAAACAGATATTGGTCCAGTTTTTGCCTCATCACGAGTAATATCGATACATGGGCTACATCTCACATAAACACACAAACGCGTATTGGCTAGCTTCCCTGCAAAAAATGTCTCTAGCCCAAAATTAGCTAAAGATAGGTTCATTTTTCCACAATACTAGTTCCCGCTCAAATTCCGAACAACGGCTTAAACTGTTTACTTTAAAATGGATGTGTCTTTGGCGGTGGACAGTGGCCCCATAAGCATTCCGATGCATATAGTTCAGAGATAGTCCCAAGAAAATACATCGTGCGGGCACGTCGATGCTTGTATATATAAGCGAATGGTAGTTAGACTTGAATATTTTACCCTGCGTCTGCCAGCAGAAATCGGAATTTTTTATGTGTCCAGTGCCCCTCGTCGCATTACATACCAACCATTCCAAGTCTTGTTCTGTTAGATATTATCTAAGAACTAGTAACTTTACTTCATGGGGGCACTTGCGCACTGCAGGGTTATCACATGTAGAATGACGAGAAGAGCGAAGAAAACAAAAAAAAAACACTTCAACTTGACTTCAACCCTTCACTTGAATTCTATGGGCTGAGATATATACGCACGTAGACTCTACGTCGAGAGGCACATAAACACACAAACGCGTATTGGCTAGCTTAACACACGTACAAACAAACGTACAGACACACGTTCATACATATGTACCTATGGTTTCAGGAAAGTGTGGCCGGCAAAGCGACGATAAAAGCGAGGAAAACAAAATCAAAATCACTTTAATTTGACTTCGGCACTTCGCTTGAATTCTATGTGCTGACGGATCTACACACTTTGTATCTTTGTGTATACGACGTTTCCTTCTCTATGATATATTTTCCTCCTTACTCATACAACGAAATTAGTTTTAAAAATTTTACACTTCATTTGCAGCAACGCCGCCTAAGAAGTTTCACTTCAAAAATAAATAGTTTTGGTAACGGTAGCTCCTCTTCAACAGGCAATGGGAAACATTTTCCATCAAAATATCTTCGTCTTCTTTGCATTGTCTGCTTGTTGCATTCTTGAGCTCCCTTGAATTGTTTGGCACAAGCTATTTTTTTCTCTTACGTATTTTCTATGCATTCACTGTCTTAAAGTTGTGAATTTTGAAATCTACATACTTTCCAAAAAGCAATTTGATTAAGAGCCATAGTGGGAATTCCTTTTTTATTTGAGCGCGTATAGCTAAAAATATTTCTAAATTTCAATTTGCATTAAATATTATAACAATCACTCATTCATATTCTTACGCATAGCATATTTTACTCAAATACCATTAAAATTAAAAAAAGATGAACACTTAAATTTATTAAAATGTATAAAATGCAGAGTAAGGGTATGTACGTAAATATGTACCACAGCGTATCACGAAGTGCAGAAATGAAAAAAATATAAGTCGAAGCAACTGACAAACGTTCAAATAAAAATTACCGAATTGAATGCCAAAACCACAAAGAAAGAAAAAGGAAAAAAATGAATAAAAAGAAACCAAATTCAAGACCCATCGACTGGACAACCAGACATTCGAGCGAAGTCTATACAGCGTGGCAACCCAGACAGACACAACCCTGGCGAGAAGGGACAACAAAGCTTACATAGCTGCACCAGCTACGAGTATTCAACCAGCCATTGTAATCAACCAACGATGGCTGCGGCAGCCGCTGCAACAATAACAACACCAGCAATCCCGGTCGTTAGCTTTTAAGCTAGTATGTCAATAGTGGCAGAAAATATATAAATCCGGATAACTGCAATAATTTCAACTCTTCCAATCGCTTTGAATTCTGCTTTTTTTTTTCCTTTTTAAATGGAGAAGTGCTGAAACGGCTGCTGCTGGCGAGGAGAGTGGAAGATGGTTGCCGTTGTAAGTAGTAAGATAGCAGCTCAGAAGCTTTCCAAACATATCTAGTGGTGAAGTCTAAAATTTTGCATGGAATTTTGATTCCCAGCAAAATGAAAAAACTTTCAAACATAAAGGCAGAAGTAAAAAAATGTCGGAAAACATACGGCAAAATCAACTTTTTTCTAGGAGATTGAGTTATAAGTAAAAACGTAATTTCTCCGTTTTTCGAAGTTAGCCTCCGAAATCGAAATATAGGACTTCGAAGTTCGAAATTGGCCTTTGGTAAATATTATTCTTAATTATTGTAGGTAAATAACCAGAAGAGTAAAAATATGGGTTTGGTCCTCCTTTTCCTCTTATTTAAAAGGTATACAACTTTTTTTGTACAAACTTATATTACAGGTACTATAAGGAATCAAAAGTCAGACCTTTGAAAAATTAAAAACCTGATATTTCAAAAACTTCCGAACCGATATAAAAAACAGTTAATGCCGCTATAAAGGCGGTTACACGAATTTTAATTTGATATGCATATTTAAAAGGAAAAAAAACCTATTTCTTTATAAAAAAAAATATTTTAAACAAAGTAAGTCGTATTAGTAATACAGTTGAATTCCTTATTTAAATACAGAAGAAAACTTTCTTTAATTTGATATATAAAAAAATATGGTGTATAAATATGCATATCCGAAGAAATGATGTTTAATCACCTTTACAACGATATTATTATTTTTTAAATCAGTTCAAAAGTTTTTGAAACATAAAGTTTTTAATTTTTCGAAGATCTGACTTTTGATCCCTAGTACTTCGTATGCGAACTAAAATTTAGTTGCTGATATTCAGTCATACATATATATTGCCATCGATATATTTATGCGTTTTATATATTAAATGTATGATAAGGTAAGGTTAGTTTAAGCTAGGTTGTCTAGCCACTAAGTGACTTTGCAGAACCATAAAAGTCCATATCGTTATAAGAAAAACTACAACCACATAACTTATTTTATCTCTGGGACCAAAAGATATGTTGAAAAACATAGAAATTTTCTTGTGAAACTGAAGCAACTGCTTGTGTCCTTTTTGGCTGCCTCCAGATTCTTAGGAAATCTACTCCTAGGAGACAAAGCCGCTGAATAACAAGAGCTGTAACCTTTCAATTTAGTCGATACCTGAAACGTATTCACGTCGTGCTCTCGTTTTATTGCTTGTAGTAAGATCGGCAGATATCCTTTTGTCTACTGCGTCTACTAAAAGAACGACTTAATGCTCTTGCGCTGACCTCCGACTACAATAGTGGCCGGGATCATGTAGGTTGTTCACTCAGAAATCGTTGGCTGCAATTTAGCATGCTTGTTTTGAGATACTATGAACTTTGCTAGCTAAGTATATCCAGGAAAATGCCAAATCGAAAGCACCTTTCTTTATCTGTCTATCCACATTGTGCACGTCGGTATCTACAGATCATCCCTACTTGTAAGGATGCTGGACTCTTTAAAACATTTTTCTCTCTATATATGGTTTGATTAAGCATCCATCAACCTCTCAAAAGTATTCAGAAAGGCCGAAGTTAAGTTAAAGAGTCTGTAAAGATTACATGTTTAGTGTGCGCGAGACACCTCCTGCCTGACTTTGGTAAGCATACCATCCGTTCCGACGTCCATGACATTAGAACATACATATGCAGCTTAGCCTGATGCAGCTTTCAAATAATCAGCTTAGCCCACAAGTGGTCTTTTAATCCGCTCAATGCTGTATAGCGGGAAAAATGCCACTAAGTCTTAGTTATCGATATTTTTTCAAAAGTTCTTATCGAAATATTTTTGGAATCACATTGATATTATTTTTAAGATATCCATGCGTGCGTCGGTATCCTCATTTATTTTTTATGAGTATCGATATTTATATCGAATTTTTTTTTTCGAATTTTTATCGATATTTTTATCGATATTTTTAGTAATCAATATAACTAAAGCTGTGATAAATATTATTGCGATTTTCATATATTTTCGCTGATCAAATTATTTATATCCTAATCGATGTGTGAAGTTGTCATCAATATGCTATATAAACTGTTTATCGGAACATATATATACATATTTGTAGACAAATTTATATTTATCAACATTTTCATCGATATAACTGTTATGAATATATTTATCGATATATTATCGATTGCCGATATTTGTAACTACCGGCATAATTACAGATGTTGTAAACAACATCGATGCCTACAGATAATTTTGTCGATAAAATTATCCATATCGATGTCGGCACACAAAACGTTATTGATGAGTTTTTATATCTTTTTCTATCAAAATACTTTTCAAAGACACACATGCACACAAACATCGTCACTGAAATGCAAAAAGCCATAACTACTAACATAGTCTTGGCATGCAAAATTTCGTTACTAAAAATATAATTTTTGCTTAAAACGATGTGCGGAGTTGTAATTCGATTAAATGCCCCAAAAAATTAACTTTTGGATTTTTTGTTAGCTAGGCTTTTTGCATTTCATTTTCGGATGTTAGCTACGGCCTTTTGCATTTCAGGTGACGATATATACATATGCCCGCCGCTATAATGAATCGAAAGCCGCTTTTTATTTATACATTAACTTGAAAGAAATCTGGGAGCTTCTACTAGGCCTTCATAAAGGAGTGTTTTGACAGTGTTTAACTCTTGGCGGCGAGAAACATGGTAACACTCGGTTTGGTACCAAGCCCTACGGAATCGAAGGAAATGAAGTCGTTGATGGTACAGCGAGGGAAGGCTTATCGTCTAGCATTGAGAAGTCGGAACTATTTTGCGGCTTTGTTGGTCTTCTTCGAGACTTACAATTACCTAGTGGCTAAATCCATAAGACAGAATCCTGGCCATTCTTTAGCCACAATCCACGCTCTCAAATACATACATTGGGCTGACAGCGGAGACAAAAAGCCGACTCTTTGTCTTGAATACAAGGACACGCCGAAGCACATTCTATGTGATTTTCCGGCTACGGCCAGACTAATTCTGAAGGTTAAACACCTAATTGTTCTACAGTTGAAACCGTTTTTTGGGAATTCCTCTACCAAGGCACTGTTAGAATTTTTTTAGTTAAGCTGATAACTGAAATAAATTGCTGTTAGGGAAGAGGCTGATTAGAGAGCCACCTAAGATTTTCTAGGTCATAGTAACTATTTTAGGAAAAAGATAAAAATTCTACAAGAAGTATAAAGTGAAAAAAGTTTAATTTTTGTTGCTATCTTGAAAATAAAAAGCGGTCAAGGGATGACTAAGTTATATAAGATTTTATAAAAATATGAAAAATGTGTCGGTTTTCCTTTCTCCTAAAGCACTTACAGCCAGCCTCTGAGATACATCTTCCCTACTTTTTTGGTTGAGAGAGAAAGTTA
>JAPVRG010234806.1:0-12168 GCA_029783565.1 Rhagoletis cerasi | reverse complement strand
ACGTGGATATAAATATCCGGACGTTGTGAGCTGCGATTTGAACCGTACGCACAAGAATCACTTCTGGCCATCCCCAGGTGGATGGCAGTCAAAAGTTTTCCCCACTTACGTGGACTTCTGCGCACGGATCCATCCTCCATCCATTGCTTCAAAATTACTTCTTTATTTTCAAGCTTTTGAATTCTAAATATTGTTTATTTTTTAATCCGACGAATTGATAACCTCTTTTTTTTTAACTCGGTTAAAAACTTTGTACGAAAAAAACTATAGTGTACGTTACTATTTCGTTTCGTTTATTACTTCAGCAGTTCGGTACAAATCAAAACTGGACGTGCTTTGTTAGTCGATTCGACTAACAACAATCGTGTTTCGCTTCGTATCTTTTCTGAAGTCATTTACCTTTTTATTTATTATATGTAATATGGAAAAGAATATGTTTATAATATTTTGTTAATGTGTTTATAAAATAAGTAAAAACTCAAAATCATCAAACGAATTTACTTTTTAACTGTTTATTTCTTATTTAAATTCAAAGTTTGTGTTAGTCGCTTCGACTAACAAAGCAGACATGGTCAAAAAAGCGAACCACTTCCTGGGCTAAGTGAGTAAAATCAGACATGCAAACATATGTATGTACATATATGCGTATACAAAATTCTATAATTTATCTAAACGCGTAAATGTCTTGTTACTGCGTAAACCTTGTAAACGCACTCAATTTTGTATGGAACACCGGTTTATTTACAAGGTTTACGCAGTTGCAAGGCATTTACGCGTTTACATGAATAGCCCGAATATTCAAGGTGTCTCACCTCCCATTTTAGAGAGAACATGAACCACCATTTATAAAAATGCCACCCCCGACCGCCTAGGCCCCCTATGGATCCCTAGGAAGCCAGTCGAAAAATTAATAAAAATCTCTTTATTTGCGCGGAAAGCAGTTCTGCGCGAAAATATTGGGGACAGCGTAGCCGGAGTTCCGTCTTATTAGGGCTAGTTTATTGAAGCCTGGCCGAAGGCCAACTACGAGGAAAGGGGTTCTGCGCGAAAATGTTGGGGACAGCGTAGCCGGAGTTGGACTGATGAGGGTTATTTTTATAAAAGACACCCTTCAGTGTAATTTAAGTGAATAAAAGAAGAGGTTAATAATTTGAGTGTATTTAAATAGACTACAAAAATTTTTTTAAACAGAAAACAAATTTTGGAGTACACAAATCGTTAAACATGAATTAAAAGTATGTACTTCCTTCAAATATGTATTTCCTTATCTTTTCATGTTAACAATCCATCGTCTGCGCTCTTGTACAAAACAATAAACCAGAAAGTTACGTATTGACGTCGTGGCTTTGGTTTTCTAAGCTAAAATTCCAGTGTGGACATAGCAATTGCAAACCCCTTACGAAGTCGGAGTTTCTTCACTTTAAGCTAGCTATAATTTGCTTAAACAACATTAACGCTAAAAAACTACAAAAAAACTAGCCAACCTACACAAGAAATACAAAAGTGTTAAAAATACTATAAACGGCGACATAAAAAACCGCGAAAGTAACAAAAACTTTGCAGACGCAAAAGAAAAAGTAACGGCCTAAAAACGATTTCAGCAACAGCCACCGTAAGTCCTATTTTTTTGCATTATTTACATTTTCGCTCATTTGTGGCTTTTATTAAAAAAGAGTCCGCAGAAGATCATGGAGGAGGATGAGAGGGGAAAACTGTTTGTTGGTGGTCTTTCGTGGGAGACCACGCAGGAAAACCTGTCACGTTATTTCTGCCGGTTTGGAGAGATCATCGATTGTGTCGTAATGAAGAACAACGAGAGTGGTCGTTCACGTGGTTTTGGCTTTGTAACATTTGCCGATCCGGCAAATGTGAGCCATGTGCTACAGAGCGGACCGCATACACTTGACGGACGCACGATTGATCCAAAACCATGCAATCCTCGTACATTGCAAAAGCCTAAGAAAGGAGGTGGCTTCAAAGTTTTCCTTGGTGGTTTGCCATCCAATGTTACTGAAACGGATTTGCGTACTTTCTTTGGACGTTATGGCAAAGTAACTGAAGTAGTCATTATGTATGATCAAGAGAAGAAAAAATCACGTGGCTTCGGGTTTTTGTCGTTTGAGGAGGAGTCATCGGTGGAACATGTCACTAATGAACGCTACATTAATCTGAATGGTAAACAGGTGAGTTCTCGAAAAAATAAATCAAAAACATTTGTTTTTAGAGTTTGATTGAAAGCCAGGGACTTGTTTGTTCACAAAACGCCATGTGATTCCTCCGAGATTGTTGTAGATTAAAAAAAAGATATCAGGACTGTTTTGAAAATCGTACGATTTAAAATCGGTGCGATTTGCAAAGTATTTTTGGATATTTTAATGAAAGCAATTAATATTTAAAATGGAAACTGCTAAAACCACATTATTTACATCATGTCCATCGATTTAGTGCTTAATTTTTGCTTTTTCGTTAAGAAATCTTTAAAATAGGTTTTGTAAATCGCACCGATTTCAAATCGTACGATTTTCAGAACAGGCCTGTATTAAATATAATTGATGATATTTAGCTAAAAAAATCCGCCAAGGTTTTACACATACAATAAAAATATATGTATTTTCTTAGGAAATTGTACTGATTTAGTTCAAGTAACCACAAAAGAATCGTGCAGTTGAATTTTTTAAGCTCTCAAATTAAGATTTTTGTGGCTGTTTTATTTGATAAAAATAATTTAATTAATTTCAAGTTTTTTTTGTTTCTGGGAATGGTTTACTATAATCAATTCAAATTGCCTTATTTCTTTCTAATGTTTAAGCCGAATTTTAAGCTGCTACATAATTACTAGCAAGTGTTGTTTCAGAATATCAAAATGATTATAAATATTTTTTTTTTCTTAGGTGGAAATTAAAAAGGCGGAACCCCGTGATGGATCTGGTGGTCAAAGCGGTAATAACAGCAACGTAAGCGGCGGTTATGGCAAACTTGGCAACGACTGCAACCACTGGGGACCCCATCATGCACCAATCAATATGATGCAGGGTCAGAACGGCCAAATGGGAGGTCCACCACTTAACATGCCAATTGGTGCCCCGAATATGATGCCCGGCTACCAGGGCTGGGGAACTTCACCACAGCAGCAAGGCTATGGCTACGGTAATAGTGGCCCTGGTTCTTATCAGGGTTGGGGTGCACCACCTGGCCCCCAGGGACCACCTCCACAATGGTCTAATTATGCTGCTGGTCCTCAACAAACCCAAGGTTATGGCGGCTATGATATGTATAATTCGACTTCAACTGGTGGACCATCTGGTCCTTCAGGCGGTGGCAGTTGGAATTCGTGGAACATACCACCCAATTCGGCTGGTCCAACAGGAGCACCAGGAGCTGCTGCCGGAAGCGCTACTGATATGTATTCGCGAGCTCAAACATGGGGAGCCGGAGGCCCCTCAACTACCGGCCCGGTTGGCGGCATGCCACGGACTGGTCCAGGTAACTCGGCATCAAAATCGGGATCAGAATATGACTACGGCGGTTATGGTTCTGGTTATGACTATGACTATAGCAACTATGGCAAGCAGGACGGCGGTGCCTCGAATTATGGTGCCGGACCGCGTTCAGCGTATGGAAATGACAGTGCAACACAGCCACCATACGCTGCCACACAGGCAGTCTAAGGCGCATTAGTCGACACACACCTAACGCGTCCGAACTGCAGCGTCCTCACCGAACAAGTGAACGCTGCCGTTCGGTCGTTCCGTGGTGTGAAACAAGATTAAATTTTAAGCGTAGCGTCTATTCATTCAGTTCAGTTGTTGAAATTAATTACTAACTATATATATATATATATACTACATAAACAAATACTAAATATAAAGTTTATATACATACATTACTTATATTGAGGAAAAAGGACAAAGAACATACAAATATATGAAGGCATAAAAATAAAGCGAGAAGCATTAGGCACTCAACATACATACATAAAACACTGCTACCATCCATTATACACATACACAGACCTAACTTAAATCTTAGCTTAAAATCACAAGCAAAAAGTAAATACATGATATGAAAAAAGAAAATTTAGAGAACAAACCGTAAACTGTTCGCATTAATCTAGAATAAATTTGATAGAATGAATCAACTGGCTCAGCAATACGGATATGCGTGACTGTAGGGAAATTGGCATATGTGGTAGCGACCTTATTTTGAATTAATTATGAGTTATTTATTTTTGCATGAGTTAATGAATGAATGCCCAAAAATAACTCGCTTTTAGGCACAATACAATAATTTAGATGCATATTTTTCGGGAATAAATTTATACTTAACGTGTTATAAGTTGTACCTAATCATTTGAATAAGCTATTAGTGTTTAAGGAGTTGTTTTATCTCGCTCCCCAGTAATAATTACTTTTAGTTCTCTATGTTAGGAAGTTTGTTAATCTATATAAATTCGTTGCACATCTGCTCGTTTGCCGCATTTAAGACACTACAGTCTAACCTAGCTGGCAGTTCCAGTTGACTTCTTTTTTTCATAATCTCAAGGTAATAGTATTGTTAAAATTCATTTAAATTTTTTTTTGTGCATAAATTGTATAACAACATACATACATAACTTATGATTACATTTATGGCTTGAACTTTAGTTACAACTAAAATTGTAATTAAAATAGTAAATTACATAAAAATATTTTAATGATACACCTATGCATTGCTATCTTAATTTCGATGAATATAAATGAGAAAAATTTTGAATAGGTGATAAACGAAATGTAAAAACACAAAAACACTTTCTAACCCTATGAAGAGACAACAAGAATTATGTGTAGTAATAGTGAATTAATAAGCCAATATATATAGATACATATATATTTACCTACAGATATAGTTTACATACAATAATTTATCAAAATTTAAACAACCAAAAGGGCAAAAAAAGAGAAAATTAACAAAAAATTACATTTGAAGTTGATAAGAGTAAATAAACGGAATGTTTTAATTTAGAAATAGTATATGTCATCAAGTATATGATGTAGCCTGTATATAGTTTATAGCTATTACTACGATAATTACAACTACAACTTACTACAAGACGGCGACCGCGAAAAATTCAAATAAACAGAGATAGTGGTGATGAAATTAAAAGAACTGCTGCAAATTTGGGTTTGGGGATGGACTCCATCGTCCTTGCGATAAATACGAATGCGTGCAAGAAACGGTTTAAATTGTTAACAATCGCCATATCCTCATTTACTTCGCAATCTGCATTGCTGAAATTAACCAATGTAAGACATGGTACGTCTATAAATACTTATGTACTCGTATGTATACCGTGCCCGATATGAACATACTTTGAGTTTACCTCCTTTTTGTGAGCACCGAAAAAATGCCTTTTTGTTATCTGTGGAACCCAGTTCACATGCATTAATAGTATGCTTACGGCAAAAATAGATGTTAAAAGAGTTAAGATTAAAATACAGATTCTAATATTTTATAAACGGAAAACAAAATGGTGGTAGCCAGTGTTCGCAAATATCACCGATGCGAGCCTCAGAAATAAGAAAATGGTCGAAAAAGATAAAAAAATAAAAAATAAACGCTAATAGAATATTATAACAAGAAAACCTGACGTAATTATTAAATTTAATATAAATACCATACAATAATCGTAAATTACTGTAAACACACACATACTTTAAAAGCATACATACATAACTAAATTACATTTAAATGGAGAATACAAAAAAAGAATTCAATTTATTATCTACCACATACATTTAAATCTATGTAAAATTAATCGTAACATAATGATAACTAATTTAACAAAACAAAATAAGATTACATATTTGATAGAACGAATGCTAAATTACAATTACAATTACAAATGAAACAAGTCTAAATTTAATGTACGCTAGCATAAAATTTTAACGTAAAACTAAATTAAAGAGCAGCAACCACTTGATGCAAAGTTAAAGTAAACGTAACGTAACGTAAAGAGGATAAACACAAAACCAACACTGACTGTTAATTGTAAAACAATTTCTATAATGATTATGATTTACTATAAATTTTAAAGTTTAAATTTTAATTGAATGTATAAATATATACATATATTAATATATATACTACATATATATTTAAATACATGCATACATACTTATTATCAAATATCGTAATTAAATGAAATACTTTTCAACCAAACACAAGATGTGGCGGGAAACAAACATAGGTAAAATGAATGAGCCTTGCTTGAGGCATATATTGGGTATGTTATATATTATAATACATAATTGCTGCATTTTATGCTTTCTTCGTATTCAGTTTGCAATTTTGTCGGTTAAAAAATAAAATGAGTTAAATTTCGCTAATAATTTGATCATTATCTTTCATGGGCTTTCATGCGAAAAAATGCAATGCTATATTTTTTTCAGCAAATCAATAGATTATACTAAAGGGACAAACAGATTTTCGCCAGGCTTTTATATTCTTTAATTTCCGTGTACAGCGGGTAAAGGTTTGTTTTGTATATCAAGTGTGTTTACTATTCGAAAACAGCATATTCCACTGTATGTCGGGTTGCCACTGAAATAAGTAATAGCTTAGCTCTTGGATGACGTCTCCAATTAGTCTATTTGCGGGCCCTACTATAAAAATGTTTTCAATGTATTAATTCTGCAGATACATTAATAAATTGTAGTAAAATTTGCTCCGGGTATGAAGTTTTTACGCATGACGATTAAATTTTATGCCGGCTCAGATGAGTGAGGCAGGTCCAGAGCTCGATTACCCACTGAAACCTGAATTTCTTTTTTATATTGCTCGCCACTCCGGTAAGCTTTGATTATCCTTCGAGTGAATTCAAGCTTAAATTTAAAGAAGTAAATAGCTTAAATGAAATTTTCGCTTATAAACTTGTATCATTTGAAAGGCAAGACCACAGCAAGTTATAAGACTCATTGCGACGACAGTAGGGTATACGTAACCGAAATGAACCACATTCATATTTGGCCAAGGACTGCCAATGCCGCATAATTTTTCGAGCGTTGAGTCGTATCCAAAATTACATGGCATTGCCAAAAGTTTCGATTCGACTTGACCAAGTGTATTCACCCTCATTGCGAGAGTCGTGTGGAATGCAAGTCGTTTTTCGAGAGTCGAATCGTATCGAAAATTTCCCGTCATTGCCTAAAATTTCCACTCGACTAGTGTATTAAAACGAAAAAACTTGGCAGCACTGTATAGTTTTCGACGAATTTCGTCGTTTACTTATTTCAGCACGACTGTAGACAATGCTAGTGTTGCCGAGTCGTGAAATTTAGTCTAATTTACGACTTACGCAATGAGGCTGATTAAAACGGGAAAACTGGGCAGCATTGGATGGTTTTCGACGGATTTCGTCGTCTACTTACTACATCACGACAGCATATTTACGGATGAGTAAAAGTGCAAAAATTTGCTAAAAATTACTATTAGCACTACTAAATAAAATATGAATAGCACAGAAATATGGGAGTGCTCGAGCTTCGTAATAATTACCGCAACATTGGAACCTTGTTGCTTTCCTAATGCTCTGTTGGTGATACTCAACCATAAATCTACTGAAATGCTGCATTCTTTTTGCTGGTGAGGAGCCACTAATTGTCGAAATTTTGTTCCTCGAACGTGTGGTGTAGGCAGAATAGCCTGAATTTTCCAGTAAAACGCGATGCTCCTTCATAAAAAGTAATACTGTCAACTTAATTTTAACTCGAATGCAGCAAAAATATATATATGTAATAATGCCAATGCTGAGTCGTGAAATTTTATCTAATTAACGATTTACGTATTGAGGCTGTATGTTTAATGGTTTCATTACATGCATGTACAGTTTCGGACATATCATTTTGGACCAAATTCAAAATGATAGTGTTTACACATTAATTTTTTAGAACTTTCAATTAAAATACAGTTAATTCCTTAACACAACTCGTAAAACCTAAGTTCAAAACTGCATAAAACTAAAAAAATTCGACATTTTTTGATCCAAATTTCAAACTTTTTTCTCAGAAGTGTTAAAATTTTTTAGAGTACACAGTTTTATAGTCCTTTAAATTTTTGAGAATATTTGCCGAAGGTGTTTCGGTTTTCTTCCATATAAAAATAAATTGTGTTTATTCGTTATATGGAAGCAAAGGCGACCAAAAAATTTTTAAAAAATCAACGGTAATTCTTACACACTTGAAACTTGCACGTTATTATGCCAGATCTGGAAAGATTGGTTTATGATAACATATTCATGAAAAATATTTTTTCATACATATATTTATGTACACACATGTGTTACATAAAGCCATTCAAGTATATTTAAATTTCTTTTTTGATTGTGTCGTCAATATGGATTTTTAAAAGATAGCGTCTAAATTCTGGGGTTTGAGATCCTTATTCGGAAAATTTGAACTTTTTGTTCTTTGGAAAATCTTTTTAAATTTTTTCTTGATCATATGTATGTACATAGCTGTTCGTGATTATTCCCGTTGGCGTAGTCGTTTCAAAACTAAATGAAAACGACAATTGGCATCATCGTCGATAACATTTATCGGGAATATATACATATGTCGGTATTCTCCATTTTGAAACGAAGATCGTAACGACGTAGAAAAACTCTTTATACACAAAGTGTGGAATCAATATTTAACGTACGCTTATTTCAAAATTAAAATATTGGTTTGCATTAACCCTCTTTTGGCTTTTGTTATGAACTACATACATAAGCTCAAAATGTACAAAACATAAGCTATGTATGTAGGTACCTATGTATGTAAACTAAGGCATTATTTTTTTTGGGAATTAAAAAAACCACTTTATAGGCCATGTCGTCCGTATAGATAACAATTCCATAGCCCTCAAAGTACTCAATGCGGTTCCTGCTGTCGTTGGCAGGAGAAGACGATTAACTCTGCGTTGGGAAGACCAAATGGAGTTTGGCTTGGCTCCACTTGGTATTTCTATTTTTTTCCACGATTATATTCTTTCGCTTTCTTGTTTATTTAGATTTCAGTATCATTGTTATAGTAAAAGTTATGGAGTTGACACAATAATTATTATAGTAAAAGTTATGGATTGAAGACACAATCACCCGATCTCAGCGCCACCTGTGTTCCAATAGTCCAAACCTGAATTAAATTAATGCTGTTCATATGCACATAAACGTGTATGTATGTTGAAAGATAATATATAAAAAGGCAGTTCCATAATGTACAAAAACAGAATATCGTTGAAATATTTTAATATCTATTGCAAAATTTTATATATACGTGATTTTTTTTTTATCTTTCGGGATAAAAGGACAGCCTTTAAGCTTTATTTTTACGTTGCTCAGAAAATTCCTCATATCGTTCAAGTTCAAGAAATGTGAAGGAGGCGTTTTTGGTACTTTTGATCCCAAATATCTCGAAAACTAGAGCCAATTGAATAACTCAAAGGACAGATTCTTAATCTACGGGAAACCCCCTATAGGAATCAGCTCTCAAAAGCTCTGCCGCAAAATTTTGTTGGCCAGTGTAATACTTTTCATTTGATGAAATAGCAGGTAACATCTTTGATGGTACTGCATCTGGATTGGGACGTCTTGGCATTAGAATAATTGATTTCATTCATTTCGATTTGGAGTAAACGGCGCAAACCTTGGGTGATGCGGCCAGTTGAACGCCACACGTCTGTCGGCACACAAAACATGCCTACTAGAGGGTTACATGAGTTAACTCATGAATTAACTCGAGTCTAGCTCCGCTGTGAACTCACATAACAATAACTATAATAACTAGTTTCATTGAAATTAAAAAAATTTTACATTTGTAATACATTTATAATGCTGCTGCTACAAATGGATTAATGCAATGACACAACTGTATCAAATAAGCGAATCGAAAATAAATATGTTATATATTGATATCACTTTTTTTAATACACTTTGGTTATACATACATATATCGTTACTCTGGGTTTTTTTTTTCAATCATTTTTGATTGTTATAGTTGAGGTTAGATATTCTCATCCATACTCGCGCTCCTGCTACTGCTGTGTTGTTTTAAAACAACAATTATGTGTACATGAAAAATTAAAATCTATGGCAGATAAAAGGTAATCGCGGTTGTTCATATAAATAGTTAAATTTTCTCTTTATTTTCAGCTAAGTTAGTCGACGTTAGTTTCGATGGTTTAGGACATTAAACAGTTTGTTTGTCGTGAACTGGAAACTCTATTAACGGATTCAAAATAAGCTGAGGGAACCTTTCTATTACCTTGTTTATACCGACACATAAAGCGCTTTGACTCAGCTCGCAGTAATTCAAAACGGATGCATAAACCAAATTTCAATACGCTTCGATATTCAAAAGTGTATTAACCCGCCTTTGTTTTCAAAGCGGTGTTTAATTTCTTACATTGGTTAGACGACACGTATAAATGCATCATTCATTTAACGCGAAGTCAAAATCGGCTGGTTTCCTTAATGCAACTCGTTTTAAATTAGAATTAGTATTATAATAAGTTTGAATTATTGTTCGCTTCCTTTTCGGTGAACCGCAAAAGTTAATTATTAAACAAATGTCGAATAAAAACAGCAGATTTTTTTTAGTTTTGAATTCGTTTTAAGCGATTGCGCTATAAAAACGCAGGTATAAACGCTTGAAAGAAATATGCGTTGAGTCAAATAGGTTATTTGTTAATGCGATTCTTGCGTAGGTATAATCAAGGCATATTTTGGTTCAAGGCAAATTTATATAAGGTGGTGTTACTAGATCAGCTGATTTTGTGTATGTGTTTCGCCTCACGGCTTCTAATGTCAAATTGAAAAATTTTGTTTGCATTTCCACACACACTCCTACAGATTTTGACAGTTTACGCCGCCAAAGCAAAAACAAAATACATGCAAATTTTTGTTTTTGTACTAATGCTATCACCTTATATTAATTCGCCTTGTTTTGGTTGTTATTCTTTTTAGAAAAGTCAGTGTTGAATTGTTGTCAGACTGTGTGATTTAAATATATTTCTTCTGTAAAATTTTCATTTTGTTGGATACTTCAAAATTGTGGTCATGGCCAAGGTGTATTAAACATTTGAATAAATTATTTGTTTTTGCGACCTTTCTACTTTATACAATTTTGTTTTGTTTTGCCGGCTTGAGGTCCGATGATAAAATAGTCAAACCCTGAGGACGGTTATCGTGAATAACCGAAATATATTGGAAAAAATAAGCAATCGTGTTTTATTTTTATTTTATCATCGGACCTCAAGCCGGCAAAACAAAACAAAATTGCATTTGAATAAATTGTGGTCATGGCTCGATAGGGTCGATGATATAGACATCTAATTGATGAGAAGAAATTTGTTTTTTTTTACAGCCAAATAAAATCAATCATCATGAGCTGACAAAAAAACGTGAATATTAACAATGATAATCGGATAATGCTGAACCAATCGTAGCCAGATTTTTCTTCAGAAAAAAATGCCTAATTCCACATAAAACATAGTATTGGCAATATTAAAGTCCAGTTAATAATTACATGTGCACATACAGTCGAAATTTTTTTTAAAATTAATATGAATACCATCTATACAATTGTTATTAGCAGTGCAATAAAAACTGCGTAAATATTTGAAAGGATCCGGCAAAATTTTAGGAAATCAAGCGCTTGATCTCGTTTAGATATGTCTATGTTTTTTTTATCACATACTGCGCTTGTGTGTGAAGCAGCACAGTCTTGCTGAACAGTGAATGAATGCCCGATGTGCATTTACATATATACATATGTATGTAGGTATGATAATGTTTCGGGCTAAGTTGAGAGTTAAGGTAAGCCTCAAGTATCTAGCGTTGTAACTTAAACTTCACTAGAGAAACATAAAATCCCCAACATTAAGCGCACATTTTTTGTACGATAAAATTGTGTTCTCAGCAGAGCTGGGCACTTTATGATTACGATTACATTTTGATTACATAGGATTACAATTACTGTAATTGTAATCCCAAAAATTTGCAGCATTACGATTAATGTAATTGTAATCGTATTCTTTATGATTCCGATTACAGTAATCACAATCCTAAAAACTTAAGGATTACAATTACAGTAGTCGTAATCATGAAAATTATGATTACGATTACTTTAATTGTATTCCTAAATATATTACGAT
>JAPVRG010234805.1:0-11070 GCA_029783565.1 Rhagoletis cerasi | reverse complement strand
AGATGCCGCCTACAGGGCCACGCTGCGAACGGGCGCAACGCGAGCCATGTGGGACCGCTATAGGGAACTGAAGAAGGAAGCGAGACGTATTTGCCGCACTAAGAAGAGAGATGCCGAAATACGTGAGTGCGAAGAGCTTGAAATGCTGGCCGACAGGGAAAACGTTCGAAAATTTTATTAGAGAGTTAGGCGACTTACGGAAGGTTTCAGGACCAGTGCGAACTCCTATAAGAACAACCATGGCGACCCAGAGACTGATGTCCAGAACGTACTTAAATTATGGAGGGAACACTTTTCCACTCTATTGAATAACAACAACACTGAAAGTAGTGGAGAAGACCCAAGCCCCCAGTCGTTGACGATGGAGTAAAAAAAAGCTGCTGTAGCTGACGACCTGCCAGCTGAGCTATTTAAGTACGGCGGCGAGGAGCTGATAAGGGATATTGTTGATTGCATCCAAGTTTTCACTCGTTTAAGGGTGCTAAAGGATCTTTCAATTGAGCAGATTGAGATCAAGTCCTCTATTTTAAATGCTTTTGAACCCTCTCTCGCCATATTTCTTTGCTTCAAGTTAAAATACCATAGTTCGCTTCGAAGTTCTAAGTTTGGAATATTGTAATAGGCTTCTATTACAGCAGATTGTTATTTTACTTGTTTCACTGAAGCTTCTATAAAGTTAAATGGATGTAGAACGGTGAGCGAATAAGCAACATAATTTTCTTCACTAAATTTTTGCTGTAATGATAAAGGCAGCTAATCTAAATATGGTATCAACAGAGCTCGCATCCAATATTCCACCTCGATTGTGGATGGGGGGTTGGCTCTGTGTTGTTGTCTTTGTACACTTCTAGGTGGCGTCAGCTCAACATCCATCTTTTCAGAAATTACGTAAACCTCTGTCAACAGCTTTATAATTCCTTCTTCCGCCTTAATTCTGTGTCGGTTTATTAAGCCAATAATTGTGTTTATATGCTTTAAGCATAAAAGCAAGTTTATTGTTGTTGCCTGGAATGCAGTAACCACCGGTTTAAGAATTTTGGAGTACTTCGCGAGCATACATACGGTTATGATGAACGCAGGCCGGCTTGCCGCAGAATGTAAGTGATGCCTTCCATTTCAAGACAACCGGTCCACTCGGGACATGATTTTATAATTCAACGAAACTTAAATATGTTGATTCTTGGTGAAAGTAATGAGACACGTTTTTTTTTGCCGAAAAAAATTTTGTTTTGTGGGTGAAAATCGATTTTTTCGGTTTTTTGAGGAAACTTTTTTTCCAATTCTCTATAACTTGCCCAAAAATTGACCGATTTCGACAGTTTTTACTTTAAAATGTGTGTAACAGTTTGGACTATAAATTTAAGTTTATAAATTTACTAAAGTTGTTGTTTTTTATTATTCAACGATAAACAAAAAGTGAAAAAAATTTTTAAAATTCAATATCTCAAAAAAGTTATCTTTAATTTTTTTAAAACTTTTTTGTTATTAGATAGACACTCTAAACTTCATTTAGACTGAATGCCTAGTAACTTAAATTCGTTGTTTTCGAGTTATGATTTTTGTAGGAAAAAAACTGTTTCCTCGGTAAAAGACTTATGGCCACAAATTGTTTACTTTACCAAACAATGTGGAATAGTAGCAAAAAATCTAAATGGTACATATGAAATACTAAAATGGAATAACCAGCTTCTTATGCACACAAAAAGAGCCAAAATAGCGCCGTTAGGAATCATAGGCTCGCCTTATCACTTACTTTTTGGAATAATGGACAGTAGAGAAATAATGGAGCTGAATATGAAAAACTTATTTGAAAACCAAAATGACATTGAAAGCATGATGAAAAAACAAACATCACTCATCGATGGTACATCCAACGTGCTCAGAAAAACTACAACAGCTGTCAATAATCAATTTACTAAATTCGATAATTACACAGACAGCAATAATAAATATGCTTACCGATGTTAATCGCCAGCGAACAAAACCATCCCTAATTAAACCTTCTCAGCCTGATAAAGAAATCCAAAATATAAAGTTCAAGCTGGCATTAAAATTAAAATCACCTGCAATGTTGAATTGCTGTGCAGTTTCTTCTCTTGGACCACAGCTAACAATATCCCATGTCGACCCATAAAGACGATACTCGATCTTACTCTGTAGTCCGTTGCAGTTGAATCGTAGGATCTTTGTGTGTCTCGGGAGACTGGTCGCAATATGGGGGGTAAGGGATGTGTGTTGCCTGCGCTGCAGAGGTGGGTGTCGCCTTGAGGTGGTACCAGATGGCGTCTGCACGGATGCTTGCGTACCACTGCAACAAGAACCTTTGTAGTTCGTCGTCCACTCTCGTGTGGTACGTAGCCCAGAACATGCCCTAAAGTGGCACCAGCCAAGGAATGAGTTGCATTTTGCTGGTGTCACATTACGGAATATCCTGGACTTGCACACCGAATAGATAAATAAATAAATAAATTTGGTGGTGTGTTGGGGAGGTGTTGTTATTGTGTTGTGTGTGGAAGGTATTTTTTTCAACGGAGGGGGAATTTTCTAAAGATGCTATGCACGATTCGTCATCCTGTCCGCTAAAGCTACACCTTATTCGGGACCACGCCCAGACAATGTTATTGCATAATTCAGGACTTGCCAGACAGCGCGCCTACATACTAAACCCTTAACTCCGACGTCTGTAGCTTGTTTATGGCCCTGCGGGACCACCGTTAGGTATTACGTCTCGAGGCGTAGCTTTGCCGATTGGCTCTTCACACACGCCTTTCTGGTCTACCTTTAGTTCAGTCTTCTATTATCGCTACTGCGCTGCCACTTCTTTCTTCTCAGTTCCTGAAGAACTGTAGCGAACCACGCTTTGACTCTACACCACACCATTCTAGATTGCACTCGATCGTTTATCAGCTTTTTTAGGTCTGCTCTGTCGGCGTCATACTTCCGGCAGGAAATGAAAATGTGCTGCACGTTTTCACCGCTACTACCGCAGAAAGAACACTCTGTTCCGTTCTCGTGTCCGTACTTGTTCAGGTATTCTCTAAAACAGCAGTGCCCTGTCAAAAACTGCGTTAGATAATAATCAGTCTCGCCGTGTTTCCTCTCAACCCACGCTTGAACGCTGCTGATAAGCCTGTGCATCCACGTTTCTTTCGTCGTCGCATCCCAGCGTCTCTGCCACTCGTTTAAGCTAGTCTACCTTTCTTCTTTCCGTTCTTCAACTGTTATTCTTGACTTGCCGAAAATTCTCTTAAGTTCCATGACCTCAGATGGGCGCAGCATAGATTAGTATAGACTGACTCACTTTACCCAGGAGTGCTCGCCTGCTCTGACTTGGGCCGCCAATGTTGGCCATTATCCTCGTTAGCGCCGCGCAACCCTCGCCGATTTCTCACAAGCTTTACCGACGTGCATTCTGTAGTTGAGCCTCGCTTCTATAATCATGCCCAAGTACTTCAGCGACTGCTGTGTTGTGATGCTATACCCGCCAATTTTAAGCGTAACATTTTCTGCCTTTTTCCTGCTTGTAATCAACACCGCCTCAGCTTTTTTCCCGCTAGTTGAAGCTTTGTTTCCGTGAACCAGTTTTTGATTTTTTGCGCAGTATTATTGCATAGAATCTCTATTTCGTTGCGTTCCTTAGCCACTACTGTCACTGGGATATCGTCAGCGTACCCGATGATTTGTACCTCCCTTGGTAGTGGCAGGCGAGGTACTCCATCGTAGAGTACGTTCCACAACAGTGGGCCCAATACGGAGCCCTGTGGTACCCCGTCACAACTACTTTTTGGGTCCTTCATTGGTGTCGTAGAGTAGCAACTTATTTGACAAGTAGTTGGAAACAACTCTCAGCAGATAGCGCGGTGTCTTCTTGCACTCCAGAGCGCTTATTATTTGGGGCCAATAGGCCGAGTTGAAAGCATTTTTAACACCGAACTGACTACCGCGCAGTATTCTTTCGTGCCATACATCCATATAGTTCCTTCGATTGCCTTGCTTGCAACATCAGTGAGCTTTTTAATTGTTGATGTGTTCTACCAGAATTTCCGCCTGTCGTTCCGTATTTTCTGTGCTTGCCACATTTCTCTCCATCATGAGTCTGTAGAGTTCTTCGTCAAATGTTTCGACTTTCCATCCTCTAGTCTGTACCTTTCTGGTGCTGGCACATTTTCGACTCTGCGCGTTGTTTTCGATTTCGACCATAATGGCCAAATGATCACTATGTTTATAGAGATCTGACACCTCCCAGCTTGCTGACCGCACTAAGGAACTGCTAGCCAACGTGATGTCAACCAACGAGCCACGACCGTTCTTTTCGAAAGGGTTCCTGTTTCCAGTGTTTAGCTGCACTACGTCCAGAAACGAAAACGCCTTGAGCAGAGCATCTCCCCGTCTGTTCGTACAGATGCTGCCCCATTCCATCGCCCACGCATTGAAATCACCTGCCATTACGTTCATCGTAGTATTCAAGGATTCTTGTACCAATTCGTCCAGCGTTTTTTCAAATTCGCTTTGTGGCACGCTCGGTGGTAAGTAGTAGCTAAAGAAGTTGATTCCTCAGATCTTCGTCCGCGTGTAGTAGGCTATGCCTAATAGCGGCTTTTCTTGGAGAGCTTGGCCTCCACAGGCCCATATGGCGGCTTTGTTTGTGCGATAAGATGTCCATGTTGCGGCGTCAATGTTTTTGTACTGCTCACTTATTGCTACATCCACTTTTTCCTCATACACTGTCTGCATAAAAAGTTCCTGCGCTGCCTCGAAATGGTATAGATTTAGCTCCATGGCTCTCATTTTTTGGACATTTTGCACGCTTCTTGGTAAAGAGGACATTTCCGGCTACCTAATTAATGATACGAGTATTCCCTTCCCTTGTTCTTGCACGCGCCACAGGTCAGTTTTTCCTTGCACGCTTTCGCGAAGTGCCCCTTTCTCCGCACTTGAGACAACATTGACTTCTATCTTCTGGGTTGCTGCACGCTCTCGCCAGATGCCCGTATTCAAAACATCTAAAGCACTTTTTCTTTCCTACACACTACCCAGCCTATCTTTATTTTCCGTGCGTCTAGCAGTGGCCTTGCCCCAGCGCGGGAGGGCTTACCAGCGTCGTTTGCGTACCCGCGTACGCCGCCCGATGCTTCTGATCGAGTGTTCGCCGAAAAGGGTTAAATCCTCTATCTGGGTGCGGATGGCCTCGGTAATGTCTTCTTTCGTGGTGATCTCGTCAAGGTCCCAAATTCCCACCATTACTTCGTGGGTAAGCGCCCTGATTTGTGCCTCATCGGCAAGCACTTTACATATTCCGCTCTTAAACTCTCCCATGCTTTTCATTTGCGTTTCCTTCAGCTCTTCTTCGCCTTTGGCCGTCTTCCTAGTTTGAGATACATTCTCGCCAAGTTTTTGGAAAGCATCTTCTCTTTTGACCGCCCTTAAGATGTCGCTGTAGGAAATATCTCCAGGTCGCGCTATAACTATATCATCGGGACGTGGGTGTGGCTTGTACGTTGTCTTCTTGCTGCTTCGTGGTTTACGTTTCATCGCTGTCCAGCCTTTTTCTTTTTCCACATCCTTCTCTTTGTTCTTGGTATCATCTTTGGTCTCCTTACTCAAGATGGTTAGTGAGTTCCTTGGCCCCTCCTTATGTGTGGTTTTGCCCTTCTTAGGTGGCGTTCTTCGCTTCGGCTGGTTTTCGTCGCTGGGCCTCTTTGGGGTGGTTTCCACAGTCGCGGGCACAATGAGGACGTTCCGTCTGTTTTATTTTATTCTAATGTACTCCTCATGTGCACTTGCATGTAACCTTGCTATTTGGCTGAGAATGTCTCTCATGTTGTTGTTGATTGAGCACTGTGGTGGGCGCATTACCTCCATCAGCTTCTTGATTGCATCACTTAGCTCAGACATATAGTCTCTACGTGATTGCACTGCTTTCACCTGTGGCGCGCTTTCTTGCAACGCTGGAGTGGCCTCTCTACTTTGAGCACCTTTGAAGGCGACCAAACCAGTCGTGATGCGTGCTTGAAAGGGTCCCTTTCCGCAATAGGTGTTCACATGGACTGCTCTGTCTCGGACTCCTTGCCACTACCGTCTTCCAAGCTTTCAGTGGCGCTGCTCATTATGATGCCGTATATGTTGCTGCTGCTATTGTTGTTGTTTCTCGTGTTTTTTCCATCGGTTTATGTGCTCCAGCGCATTGTGTGCAGGGGGGGGGGGGTCTGAAATAGACAGGAACGGGTATACACTCGGGGAAGTTGCCCTACCCCAGTTCCCTGAGGCCTGTCCTTCGCTTTTCCAGTCCCGGAAAACACGGACGGACCGGCACTCGCCCGGAGCAACGCAGGCTTCTACTCCTGTGTATAATGCACGTTTCCTGACCTAGGATCGAAGGGGCTGGTTACTGATACTCACCGCGGCTGACACCTCGGCAGAGCAGGCTCACATCACCCTCTTCGTCCCATCAGCGGAGAAGTCGCTGTCGAGATTTCAAGGGACTCCCAGTGCACCGCGGCGTGTACCGGTCAGGTTATAATATCAGCCGCACCTGACATGGTGAACAGACGCTGACCAGGAAGCCGCCCATTGTGGATCCGTTGCGCCTGGAAGGACGTAAGCCACAGCCGGTGGGTTCTTAGCCCCGAATACACACATAATTAATCACTGTATAACCACATCTTGTTTCCCTGATCAGTGGAAGGTGGCTTTAGTGCGCCCTACTGCCAAGAAGAAGGGCGCCGAGACTTCATCGGACTTTCGCCCTGTAAGTAATCTGCCAACGTTGTCAAAAGTATTTTGAGTCTTTAATGGCGGAAAAAATTACCTGCCATGTGCAGGAGAAGAACCTACTCTATCCGCTTCAATCTGGCTTTAGGATTGGCCACAGCTGCTCAACGGATTTGTTAAAAATTCTTGATGACGTTCGTTCTTTTTTCGATAAAGGTTACCTTACGTTACTGTGTCTTCTTGACTTTTCCAAAGCATTTCACACTGTCGACCACCATTTCCTTTGTCTTAAGCTCAAGCATTATTTTGGATTCAGCGAATATTCTCTGAAACTTATGACGAGTTATCTAAAGAACAGATTTCAACGAGTTACAGTAGGGAATCAATCCTCGCAACCAATAAAACTTGTTTCTGGTGTACCACAGGGCTCAGTTCTAGGTCCTATATTATTTACCCTATTTCTTAATGACATTTTTTGGGTGTGTAAATTTGTTAATATGCATGCTTATGCAGACGATGTCCAGCTTTACTAATCAAGTTCTTTCGAAAATGTCAATGATCTCTGTGATAAGTTAAATCGGGATATTTTATCAATGCACTGGGCAGAAACCAACAGTCTTTGCCTTAACCCAAATAAAACGTATGTACTGCCTATCTCTAAAATAAAGTTGGTTGAAAATAACATTCCATCTCTCTACATAGGTGCCAAACCAATTGCTTTTGTAAGTAAAATTAGTAACCTAAGATTTGTAATCAACTCGAATTTAACATGTGTTGATCATATAAATATGGTAATGTTTAAGGTGTATTGCTACGTAGTTTAAAACATTCGTCCTTGTTTACCCCTGTTAACGTCAGACGTAAGCTTGCCATCCAATTGCTGATACCTAATTTGAGGTACTCTGCACTCATCTACAATAGACTAGATTCACAGTCTGCTCATAAGGTTGAGGTCGGTTTTAATAGTATCACTCAATCAATTCGACCAAATATCCCAGTTGAGATACGATCTGTTGGGCTGTCAAATCCTGGACTACTTTGAGGCTAGAAGCTGTATCTTTCTATATCGGCTTATGCTAACTAAAAGATCTTCATATCTTTATGAGAAGCTGAAACTTACAAAGTCGTCCCGTCTATACGATCTAATTGTCCCCAGCTTTAACTCTTTAGCCTCGACTAGATTGGTTTTTGTGAACACTATACGTACCTGGAACTCGATTCCTACTGCCATAAGGAGTAGTATTAACAAAGGCATCTATAGAACTGTTATTTATAATTATTTTTCTCAACCTATCTAGACTGACCACCTTACTTTATTTTATTCTATTTTGTTTTAAATTATAACTATTGACCTAGCCTTAAGTATATAAATACATATGTAAGCCTGCAGTTTTAATATCAACATAGTATTGTTTTTCTAAATGTATTAACAACCTGAGTTCCACTCTATCTGTTGTACTATAAAAGATTCAAAACCTTATTGTACTAATTTTCTTGTTCAATAAATTAAATGAAAATGAAATGAATAAACACGAAGGTGACTCCAACCGTTGCAGAAGTTACACCTTACAGAGGTGGAGTTGAAGTGTATTGGTATCCGGCATACACATCAGATATATGTTTCTGGCCCACGGTTTGGCTAGATGCCAGCCTGAGCAGAATAATTCGGAGCAAGTGGTGGCCTGAGTGAGAGCAACTACTGAGAGGTTTCACCGACCTAAACAGGGTTAGATCACCGAAACATTAGTCCTTGGTCAGGTAAAACCCGAATCATTCCGGTACGTAAAACCGGCTGTCGTGGGAATGGTAGATGGAGTGTACGCCGGGGTCAGCTTTCTTGTGGATTTTGCAGAGCGCACTTAAATTCCAGTCGTCAGGCGTGAGTTCATCTGACCATATTCTGCATAAGAGTTGATGCATGCCCCTTATGAACTCCTCGCCACCTTACTTGAATAGCTCAGCTGGCAGGCCGTTAGCTCCAGCAGCTTTGTTGTTTTTCAGCCGCATAATTTCTATTCGTACCTCGTCATAGTCAGGCGGTGGGCCATCGACTTCATCACCATCAACTGGGCTATTGGGTTCGTCTTCTCCACCACTTTCAGTGCTGATGTAATTCAATAGGGTGCAAAAGTGTTGCCACCATAATTTGAGTACGTTATGGGCATCAGTCGTCATGGTTGTTCTTACAGGAGTTCGCCCTGGTATTGAAAGCTTCCGTAAAGCGCCTAACTCTCTGGTAATATTTTTGTGTGTTTTTGCTGTCGGCCGTCATTTCAAGCTCTTCGTACTCACGTTGTTCGGCCTATATCTTCTTATTGCTGCAAAACGTCTCGCTTCCCTCTTCAGCTACCTATAACGGTCCGAGTACAAAGAGATAGTGGTCCGAGTCGATGTTGGGCCCTCGGAGAGTACGTACGTCTAAAATACTGGAAGCGTGCTTTCCGTCTTTCAGTCTTTATCGGACGTTTCTTCATGGAGGCTGAATTTTTCGACAGTTGCCCCAAAGACGCTTCCTTGGCGACCCTGGCAATGAAATCGCCAAGCACGACTTTGATATCGTGAGGGGCAGCGCTCCAGTTCGCTCCAAGCGCTCATATAAAAGATCCTTGGTTGCCTCATCTTTATCTTCCGTCGAGGCGTAGGCGCAGATGATCGAGATGTTGAAGAATCTCGCTTTGATGCGGATTGTGGCTAGATGCTCGTCCACCTGGGTGAACGACAGTACTCGGCAACGTAGTCTCTCTCCCACCACAAATCCAACACTGAATGTACGCTCCTTTACGTTACATCTGTAGTAGACGTCGCAATGTCCCACGCTTTCCTTGCCTTGCCCCGTCCATCGCATTTCTTGGATGGCGAAGGATGGTTCCGTTCGCAGAAGTCCACGTAAGTGGGGAAAGATTTTGACAGCCATTCGCCAGGGGGTGGCCAGAAGGGGTGTCCTCTGGGTAGCAACCAAACACCCGTTTAGGAGCGAGCCAAAGTAGGAAAGCCGTAACCTTTGCGTGCGTTGGGTTTGGGTTCCGCCCCGTAAAAACCCCTTCCATTGAAAACCTGTCTTGTTTACGCCTACTTTATAGAAAGCAGGCTTTTTTTGTTCAATTTCTTCAAAAGTGTTTTGTCGCAAACCGAACGCTTGTTTTCGTATAATAATTAAATATAAATAATAATTAATATAAAACTTGCCTTTAATTTGGTAAAAGGTATGAAGCGATCGAATACTGTTCGTCAAAAATCTGACGAAAAAATCCATGAATACCTAGTAAACGAAATTTTTTTATAAATGTGACATAATCGGATGAAAGCATAAAAATGTGCCAGAGTCATACATATATCTTTCCATCGAAACTGGGTATATCGCCTATTTGCCCAATTTCAGAGTCCTTCCAAAGATTTTCCAAGGATTTTCCAAAACAATTTGAAATTGGAGTACATATCATTTAGTATTGCCCGTTACTCGTCTCCGACGACGATGAAAACATTTTGTGAAAAAACTTATGGTGCACTGAGTTTTGTATCCGATTGTAAACCAGATTCGCAGCTAATGCCTAAGGGTATTTGATAATGATATGATGAAAGGTTTTCAGCTTACGACATAGATATTTTAGGAATATAGAAAATTTTGAACATAGAAAATTTGGTTTCCTTAAATAGGCGATTTTGTATAAAGTAGGCGTAAACTAAAGATTACAAATCTATAATTTTTTTTTGCAAGTTTAAAGCTTCTTCTTCTGCTGACTGCTCTTGCGCTAAAGTCAACAATGATTTATCCGCGTTCCGTGATCGACGATCGAAATTTTTTTTTTATTTTACATTATATTTGGAAAAATAAAAATCACTCAAATCTTACATCAGTCTGGTATTGATATAAATCTGGCTCAATTTGTGATAGACTGTGTCATCATTAATTTTGGCAACTTTAATTGTTAGCATCGACAAATCAATAAATATACAAACAAATTTTCGGCTATGTTTAAAACATTTGTAGTTCTTACATTAAATTCTTTGTGTATAATTTATTTATTTTTTGATGTTTTAGTATGTGTTTTAGCATGCTTTCTCCATCGTGTGAATTGGTCGTTATAGATACGGACTTGAATGAACGACCGGAACGAAGCAACTTGTCAAAAACATACGATTTCGAACTTGAGTAACAGCCATACCTAAACAAAAGCGGCAGCGTTGTCTGGTTGTCAAAAATTTCTCATGCCCATACAATTTGTATGAAGCATACCGAAATAACGCGGCGGCAACGCTGAGCGGTTGGAAAATCCGATTTTGACAGGGCGTTAGGAAGTGAAGTTGGCTGCAGAAAACGACGAAACTGTCAATTTCGTGTTTCACACACACAAACCCGTG
>JAPVRG010234797.1:0-11347 GCA_029783565.1 Rhagoletis cerasi | reverse complement strand
AATTTATTTTATTTTATTCATTTTAGTGCAGTTTTAACAACATTTTCTTGCTAAAAAATCTTTTGTTACACTATTTTATTTTATTCCTTTGATTGTAAATGCTAAATAAAAGCTTGTATTTAAAAAATATTTTTTTACATAATTTTATTTAGGTATTCTACGCGGTCTGACCAATTGTATTTTTTATTGAAAGTTAGTCCTAGGATTTTTAATTGGCTCACGTGGGCAAAAGTAGAGTTGTTCAATGATAAGGAGACATGGTTGCATGCTTTTTCCTGCAGATGTGTTACACCCATACCTAAATTAGCGCGTTGAGCGTTTTTCTTGTAGGGTTTTTTCACTCTAGCACAGTGAATTTATATACGACAGAAAGAGGCAGGCTGATAGGCGCAACGCTCAACGCGCTTATTTAGGTATGGCTCTAAAACTTTACATTTTGTGGGGGAAATTTTCCCTCCGCTTGTTGAGCACCATTTTATGATCTCATCGCTCAATTTATTGAAGTCATTTTGTAGATTTTGTTCTGATTTGTAGTTAACAGTTATCGTCTGCGTATATAGTGTTTGAATGTTTTGCGTTGAAGAATAATTTTTTTGAGTTTTTCGGAAGCAATTTGGAAATAAACTACCGATAACGGGGAGCCCTGTGGTATCCCATTTTGAAGGATGTAAGTTTCGGAGTGGCTTCCATTTAGCCGGACACGAAACTGCATGTACTTTAGAAAAGCAGTTATGTATGTTGTTATCTGCTTATAGGCTGGTTATGCATACTTGGCACTGCTTTGCCATTTTTACGTAAAAATCAAAACCCATCAGACTTCTATGTGTGAAGTGCTATGCGTTGGGTAACCGCTTACACGCAAAACTCATTTAACATATTCCTTACCTGACAACTCCCTAGCCACGCCAAGTATGCATAACCGAGCCTTTACCCATTTTCCACTCCACTTATTGATCTAGAATTGTGTGTATTCCTGCCTTTTCAAACGCCATTTAAAATCTATTGAAATTACTGAAATATGATTTCCTGTTGACAGGGCTACGTAATCGATAGAAAGAAGTGCATCCATAGTGCTTTTATTGTTTCTATACGCAACTTGATTTGGTGACAATAACCTGTTTTTTGTCATAAACCAGACCAGTCTTCTTGCAACAATTTTTTCCATCAGTTTGCTGACGCATGGGATAAGTGAGATTGGTCGATATGCCTCGAAAGAAACTTTTGGCTTATGTGGCTTTGCAAGTGGAACTATGGTTGTTGTTTTCCATTTTTACGGGATGACGCCCGTATTAATAATTTTGTTGTAAATATTAAGCAGTAAATTTGCTTGATTACATCATGCCCGCACACAATAAAACCTTACAGCTATACCTAAACAAAAGCGGCAGCGTTGTCTGGTTGTCGAAAATTTCTCATGCCCATACACTTTGTATGAAGCATACCGAAATAACGCGGCGGCAACGCTGAGCGGTTGGAAAATCCTATTTTGACAGGGCGTTAGGAAGTGAAGTTGGCTGCAGAAAACGACGAAACTGTAAATTTCGTGTTTCACACACACAAACCTATGCTCATTGTTGTTTTTTTTTGCATTTCACGTAGCATTGCCGCTTTTGTTTAGGTATGACACTTCGGCTTTAACGCTGGGCGGCAGAAAACGCTCCGCTCAACTCTTTTGTTTAGGTATGGCTGTTAATGTCGTGTCGTGTGCCAGCTGAAAAGCTCCAAAAAACCCATTCTCTTCGGAAAAATGACCCGTTCATCCCATTTTATAATTCGAAAATCCCATTTATGAATATTAATTGTAAAACCTTTTATACTTTGAATTAGAATCTTAAATGTATGTAAAAAACATTTTCACATACAAAGCCGTATTAAACAACTTAAAATGATCCTCAGAACATGAAAATCGTATGCCCATATTTTTATTTTGAGCGCATAATGCATTTAAACTCTAGCGTTCAAAAAAATCGTCATTGATAGGAAACTTTTCAATAATTTTGAACATTGTCCACGGTTAGTTTTTAGTAGTGTTTTCCGAAAACTCGCTATTAAATTGCATACAAACATACTATCATGGGAAATTTCAGTGCTCAGATAAGCTATAATATCATATTCTCGGTGCATGCGAGGAAAGACGCGTTCTCAGAAGTCGGCTAAGAAAGAAGACGCGTGAAAGAGTTGACGACGAAAAAAAACGTATATTTCATAAAGTATAAAATTTCAATTATTTTTATGCGTCTTCCTTCGTATGTAATCTTTTATGCGTATTTCTTCGCCGTCAGTTGTGTATATGCGCCTTTTTCGCATTTTTTGTATGCGTCTTTCTTCGTAGTTAAGATAAGTTGTACGGATATTTTTTCGTAAGCAGAGACGATGTGTTATTTCATTATTTGAAGTTATTATGTTAAGTAGCCTAGAGCTTGTGAACTAAAAGACCCATACGGCCGTTTATTTTCGCACACTATGTTATCTGTGAGTTTTTATACCTTTCATGAGCATGAAATGTTATTACAACTTTGGTACGATGTTTGTAAGAACGTCGAGCTGAGTCGATTTAGCCATTTCCGTCTGTACGTCTGTTTGTATACAATCTAGTCCCTCAGTTTTCGAGATAATATTTAAGATGTTTTAAGATTTTTAGTGTTTTAATCATTTGTCGGAACCGGTAAAATTGGATCACTATAACATATAGCTCCCATACAACTGATTGTTCAGATATGAGATTTTTCGTTATAACTTCTCCATTTATGCAGCTTGGAACATGAAATTTCGCATTATTATTACTCTTTATCAACAGAATACGTACAGTGAAAATGATACAGATCGGGTCACTAAAACCTATAGCCCCCATACAACTGATTGTTCAGATATGAGCGTTTGCGTTATAACTCCTCCATTCATGCAGCTAGGACCTCATTGCCAATAGAATACTTACAGTGAAGATGGCAAAGATCGGATCACTATAACATATAGATCCCATATAACTGATTGTTCAGATATGGGATGTTTTGTAATAACTCCTCCATTTATGCGCACTTTTTTCCACATATTATCAACGGGGAGTTTACAGTGAAAATGATAAATATTGGGTCACTAAAACCTATAGCTACCATATAACTGATTGTTCAGATTTAAGGTTTTGCGTTATAACTCAATAATTTATGCAGCTAGGAACATGAAATTTCGCAGTTTTTTCACATATTATCAACGGAGAGTTTACAGTGAAAGTGATAAAGATCGGGTCACTATAACCTAAAGCTCCCATTCAACTGATTGTTCAGATATAAACCCGAACAATTTCGTGAGCTACTTACTCATTAATCATACAAGCTCTACTGAGAAAATCATCACGATCGGTTTTCTTTAAGGAATGCTCAGATATAAGTTTTTACGATATAACTCCACCATCTGTGTAGTTCAAAGTGTACATCAATTTAGTATAAGTAATGTGTAGCTCCTAAAGAAATGAAGGGTGGGGTTAAGTTTTTTGATGTTCATGAAATCAAAAATATTGAACGTTTGTATTTCTGAAATAAGAATTTCCATCTTCACTGCTGAACTTCTCGCACGATTTTGCGGGCAAAATCAAACGAGTTTGGTTTTCAAACAATGCGTGCAATTCGGGGACGTCGAAATGCATGCATTATCGCAAAATCGTGCCTACGTTGGACATCTACATTTGCCAGCATATGTTCGGTTTTGTAAGCTGCCCGCATTCAACGCACCGTGCCGCCCGCACCACATTTCTCGTGTCTAAGCTGGACGCGGCGTAAACGTAGGTTGACGGACGGAGGAACATATCAAATTTGCTGCTGATAGAGAAAGTGAGAAGCAACGACAACGTCACCATCATGGTTTGAGTTTTCGTTGACACGCAAATCTCATAAGATAGACCCTGTCAGTTGACACGGTCTCCGATTTTACGTTTTTAGGTAACTGCGCTTTTAATGGTGTTTTCTTTTCTAATGTTGCATTTATTCTGCCCTATGCCAGTGCTGTCAAACTTGCATGTTCTTTTTTCGGAATTTTCTCTCAACATGTTGCACTCTGGCCCGACAAAAGTGCAACGTTTTCCGGTGGTCGGACTTATTCCCCCGGTCTAAAATCAACCGGACAAAATCTCCCGTACGAAAATGTTCCGGACAAAATCCCCCGAAAGAGAAATCTCTCGGACAAAATAACCCCATCTACAAAAAAATCTCTAGCCTGTGGTACCTTTTGTGATGAGAAGTGGGGCCCTGCCCCGCTTGTTGGGCAACACAGAAAGGAGAATTATACTTAGTAAGGGTTATAATCCCTAAGCGCGACCGAACGCCGCCTACGCAGAAAGAAGTTCTGCGCAAAAATACTGTATCGCTTGAATATTCATATGCACAAGCAATGTTATATACCTTTTATGATGTCGTTAGGCAACACAGAAAGGAAAACTCTATTTAATAATCCCTAAGCGCGGCCGCAGAAAGAAGTTCTGCGCAAAACTACTGTGGATCGCTTGAATATTCATATGCACAAGAAATGTTATATACCTTTTGTGATGAGAAACGTTGGGCAACATAGAAAGGAGAATTGTACTTAGTAAGGGTTATAATCTCTAAGGCCGCCTACGCAGAAAGAAGTTCTGCAGTAGCTGTTGCAGTTAATATTTGTTTTCTTTTTAACGTTGTTCATGCTGGTTTTAGGAGGAGCGGATTGCAACAGCCCCTATTGGGGGCTATTTATCGGGTGATTTTGTCCGGAGGAATATTGTTGCAGGTGACTTCATGCAGGGGATTTTTGTCGGGGAGATTTTTGTACGGGGGATCTTGTCCGGGTGATTTAAAGCCGGGGGATTAAGTCCTAGCACTCCTTTACTCCCTTGTTAAAGTGTAATGTTGAGCATTGCTCAGCAGATTTTGATTGATCGTTTATAATAATTATTGTTTATAAATAAATTTTCTCTGTTTTAATGGAGGATTGTTCCGTGCGCAGAAGTCCACGTAAGGGGGGGAAGCTTTTGATTGCCATCCACCTGGGGATGGCCAGAAGTGATTCTTGTGCGTACGGTTCAAATCGCAGCTCACAACGTCCGGATATTTATATCAGCGTATCCTCTGGGTAGCAACCAAGCACCCGTTTGGGAGCGATCTAAAGTGAGAAGGCGTAAAACACCGCGTTCGCAGGGTTTGTGTCCCGCCACGTTAAACTCCCGCCCAATGAAAAAATAAAAAAAAGCATCGGAAGAGATCCCCCCTTTCTGTTGGTGACCACGGCAAACGAACAAAGGACTATGATTTGAGGGTATGCACCTGGAATATCCCTCAATGGGGAAGGTGCCTCTGCCCGACTAGTTGATGTCCTCGAGAATACAAAGGCTGGCATCACCGCCATCCAAGAAATGCGATGGACGGGGCAAGGCAAGGAACACGTGGGGCCTTGCGACGTCTACTACAGCTGCCATATAAAGGAGCGCAAATTTGGTGTTGGATTTGTGGTGGGAGAGAGACTCCGTCGCGGAGTACTGGCGTTCACCCCGGTGGACGAACGTCTAGCCACAATCCGCATCAAAGCGAGATTTTTCAACATCTCGCTTATCTGCGCCCATGCCCCAACGGAAGAGAAAGACGACGCGTCCAAGGATATCTTCTATGAGCGCTGCCCCCGACACGATGTCAAAATCGTTTCAATGCCAAGGTGGGCAAGGAAGGGATCTTTGGCGCCACTGTCGGAAAATTCAGCCTCCACGACGAAACGTCCGATTACGGACTGATGCTGATCGGCTTCGCCGGGGCCGGGGTCAGGGTATTAGCTTCCAGCACGAAAATATCCATCAAGCTACATGGCTGTCTCCAGATCGGAAAACGAGAAACCAAATCGATCATGTTGTGATAGACGGAAGACACGCTTCCAGTGTTTTAGACGTACGTACATTCCGAGGGCCAAACATCGACTCGGACCATTATCTTGTTGCAGCCAAGATACGCACCCGCCTCTGTGCATCAAAAAATGTGCGTCCAACAATGAAAGGAAAGCTGAACGTCGAAAAGCTGCAATCAAAACAGAGGGCCAATGTATTTGCTACTCACACCTACTCTCTGAGAGCACTCTTCAACAACCCGACATACGCGGGCAGTGGAACCACATTTCCCGCTAATTAAGTACCGCTGCGGAAGAAGTAATCGGATTTCAGCGAGCCCGAAAGAACAACTGGTACGATGAGGAATGTCAAGAAGCTGCAGAGAAAAAAGATGCCGCCTACAGGGTCACGCTGCGACCGGGCGCAACGCGGGCCATGAGGGACCGCAATACGTGAGTGCGAACAGCTTGAAATGCTGGCCGACAGGAAAAACGCTCGAAAATTTTATCAGAGAGTTAGGCGACTTACGGAAGGTTTCAAGACCAGTGCGAACTTCTGTAAGAACAACGTTGGCGACCTAGAGTCCGATGTCCAGAACGTACTTAAATTATGGAGGGAACACTTTTCCACTCTATTGAATAGCAAACAGCACTGAAAGAAGTGGAGAAGAAGAACCCAAGCCCCCAGTCGATGACGATGGAGTCGATGTCCCACCGTCTGACTATGAGGAAGTACGAATAGCGATTACGCGGCTGAAAAACAACAAAGCTGCTGGAGCTGACGGCCTGCCAGCTGAGCTATACAAGTACGGCGGCGAAGAGCTGATAAGGTGCATGCATCAACTCTTATGCAGAATATGGTCAGATGAACGCATGCCCGACGACTGGAATTTAAGTGTGATATGCCATACGCGCCAACTACCGCTCGATCAGCCTTCTAAGCATAGGTTACAAGGTTTTATCCAGTGTATTGTGTGAAAGACTGAAGACCACCGTCAACGAACTGATTGGACCAGTGTAGCTTTAGACCTGGGAAATCCACCTAAGATCAGGTATTCACAATACGCCAAATCTTGGAAAAGACCCGCGAGAATAGGATCGACACACACCACCTATTTGTCGATTTCAAAGCCGCTTTCGACAGCACTAAAAGAAGTTGTCTTTATGCCGCGATGTGTGAGTTTGGCACACCTGCGAAACTAATACGGCTGTGTAAAGTGACGTTGAGCATAACATCAGCTCCGCCGGAATTGGGAAGGATCTCTCGGAGCCGTTTGATACCAAGCGAGGTTTCAGACAAGGTGACTCCCTTTCGTGTGATTTCTTTAATCTGGTATTGGAGAAGATAAGAGCCGCAGATCTGAACTGCTCAGGTACAATACTTTACAAGAGCGTGCAATTGCTGGCGTATGCCGACGACATCAACATTATCGGACAAAAACAAGAGCTACGTCTGTTCTGCCTTCTCGGGATTAGATAGAGAAGCAAAGCGAATGGGTCTGGTGGTGAACGAGGACAAAACGAAGTATCTCCTGTCATCACACAAACAGTCAGAGAGCATACGCGTCTTGGCGCCCACGTCACTGTTGACAGTTACAAGTTTGAAAAAGTAGACAACTTCGTTTATCTGGGAACCAGCATTAACACCAATCAGCCTTGAAATCCAACGGAGAATCACTCTTGCCAACAAGTGCTACTTTGGACTGAGTAGGCAATTGAGAAGTAAAGTCCTCTCTCGTCGTACAAAAATCACACTCTATAAGTCACTCATCTTGCCTGTGCTGGTGTATGGCGCGGAGCATGGACAATGAAAACATCTGATGAAGCGGCTCTTGGAGTTTTCGATAGAAAGATTCGGCGAAAGATTTACGGGCCTTTGCGCGTTGGCAATGGCGAGCACCGCAAACAATTTAACGATGAGCTGTATGAGCTTTATAACGATATAGACATAGTGCAGCGAATTAAGATACAGCAGCTCCGCTGGCTAGGTCATGCCATTCGAATGGACAGAAACGCTCCTGCTCTGAAAGTATTCCACGCGGGTCGCGATGCTGGTAACAGAGTAAGAGGAAGGCCTCCCCTGCGTTGGAAAGACCAGGTGGAGAAGGACTTGGCTTCACTTGGCATTTCCAATTGGCGTCAGATGGCACAAAAGAGAAATGACGGGCGTGCTGTTTTGTACTAGGCCAAAATCGCTTAGGCGGTTACAGCGCCAATGAAGAAGAAGAAGTTCTATAATTTTATTAAATTTAGTAAAATAAAGTGTGAGTGAGTTGGTGGAATCATGGGGTTTCAGTTTGGCACTTTTCCTTTTGTTCTTTTCTCATATGAAAAATTCAAAATTTTCACAGGGCGGAGGGGAATACTTGCATAATGCCGCCATATAATCAGGGATTTTCATTGAGAAAAGAAAACTCTATAAGGGTTTTCTTTGCGACAACCGCATCAAAATGCTGCCCGAAAACTTGCATCTTGTGGTTGAATGTTTTTTAATTGCCTTTTTTAGTGCCTTTTCTGCTTATTTCGCTATTTTATTTTGCCTTTATATAGATTTTTAGATCCTAAAAATCAATTCCCTGTTTTAAAGTTTTTCTTTAGTTGATCGAGACACCTTAGCTTACAGAGGTATTGATGAACTTTTAATTTCATTACAGGAAAGAGTCGCTACTAACCAGAACCCAATTTGAAATTTGTTTGGCTGTAAAAACATATTTACAATAGAAATATCTCAAAAACAGATAGGATTGGAATTTTGGAAGAAAGAAGCATAGACATAGTACCAAATAAATTTAAAAAAATGGAATCGCTGCGTTTTTGGTTTGAAAAAATAAATTCATTGCCACAATAATAATAATAATAATAATAATAGATTGGCGCTTACACATATGTTAGTGTTTGGCCGAGCTTCTCCTCCGATTTGTGGCGTGCGCCTTGATGTTGTCTCACAAAGGGGAGGGTCCTACAGTTTTACGCCGACTCCGAACGGCGATAGTATTTTTGTGAGAAGCTTTTTCAAGGCAGGGGCGACCGCTGCCGAGTGGCGACCGCTGTTAAGAAAAAAACTTTTTTCTAAATTTTTTTGCGATGTTGCTTTAACCTGGGCTTGAACCCAGGTCTGCGGAGTGGAAGCGCGCACTGCTTACCACTACACCACAGCGGTCACATTGCCACAAAATCTGTAAAATAATACAGAGCTAGATTAAAAAAAAAAAGATTGTTCACCATTTCGCTCTGTCCCACTGTATATGCATATGCATGTGTAAAAATGTATATGTAGATACATATCGTATGTATTTACATATGTATATGAATGCTTTCCGCGGCTGATGTGGTGTAGTGGTTAGAAGTGCGCACTACCAAGCCCTGCAGCCGGATTCCAACATTCGCTATCGCTAATTTTGATCGCTGAAAATCTCTAAAGGAATACTTCAGGCCATTCTGCTTTTCATTTAGAGAATTTTAGCGGCAAAAATTCGGGGTAGCGGTTGTCAGAACAGTCAGTACAAAATATCGATACTTTTTATGAGTACTGAGTAAGTATCGCGAACACCAAAAAGTATCGACGTGTTAAGAACTTTTTTAAGTAAAAAAATATTTATAATCATTACATTGAAATAAAGGATTACATTGACGAATGTTTAATAATTGCACACTTAAGATTGTGGTGAACGTTCGAAAATTATCCTCGATATCCAATATGAATGTCATGAAAATGAACATAACGCTCATTTACTTCAATTCTGTCATAACTCAAAAAACCAAAAGATCGAGAAAAACGGCTTTAAAGTTTTATATTTTGTTCTAAGGAGCTACGGGAGATCGGTACAGCTATGAAATTTTTTCACACCATAAAAGAAGGGGTAGCGATCATTTCAACATTAGGCTTGGTTAAAAATTCTTAAATAATTGGAAAACGAGTCTCTTGCTTCACCTTCGATAATGAATGGTGGAAGAGGGTGGTCTTCGACTCGATAACTTGACCACTCTCCAGCAAAACGGAGCCTTAGTTAACCAATGTATTCGACCTGCATTGTGAATTCGAAATCCAGCCCATTCTCGAGGAAATTTTTTATGAAAAAGAGCTCAAACGCGTCAAACACTTATAAATTATTTGCTTCTAAAAACTTTAAATAAGCTGTTTACAGTTATTTTACGCTTGTAGAAGTAAACATATGGCAAGTTTATTTCACATACTCCTTAAAAATGCTTGCTAGATCAGATTTTAACTTTTAAAAGCAGTGTATTTTTAATTTAAACTTGGGAAGAGGTCATAAAAGCAAAGCAGTTTTAGTTTAATTTTCGCGTTTGCTTCAAAATTACTTGCAAGTACGAGAATTATCGATACTTTTTTGCAAATATGAGTACTGGAATCGATTCTTTTTTACTGTATTCTATATGGGCGTTTCCACCAGAATGTCAACCGCGAAGAAAAAAACAAAAGTCATATATCTAACGTAATTATGGGCCAATTTGATTGCTTTTTGTAATATATCTGGCTATGTAAGCAGAAACATTTTTGCTAAAAATGGGCTTGCTAGGTGGCGCCGGTGTCAAGATATTTTGAAAACCCGTATTTATGGACCGATTTGGCTCAATTTTGGGATGTTTAGCTGAAACATCTTAAGTCATAGATTTCCAAAAATTGACCCACTAGGTGGAGCTGAAGTCCAAATATAAAGTACATTCTACATAAAATTCATGTTTTTTTGCGTTAAAAATTCGTTTAAAAGCAATATTAACAAAAATATAATGATGGAAAAAATGTCGCATACGTTATGTTTGTTTTTTAAAGATAAAACTAACCAGCGATTATTTCTTTTTAAATATGAAAGGATTGCATAGGTGCACTATTTAGCTTAGCTTAGGAATTTTTAAAGAAAAGAAAAACTCCCACGATTTGCAGCCTTTCGCATATATGTATAAGTGCCTTGAAACCACTTCTTTTTTTGTCGCGTACGTTATCACCTTGTTTTGAACGGATATTTTCCACACCAAAGTTTCGAGGCTGCCCATTTTTTTCTCAAACGTAGCACCCTTTGATTGCAACATAACCGTAATCTTGTTTTTCAGTAACTTCTATTTTTGTGAGATTTATTTTACTCCATAGGCGTACGAATGTCGCGTACGGCTGTATGGAAACACCCATATGCAATGGCAAACCTCCGAGTGTATTTCTGCAATGAAAAAGCTTCCCACACAAATACAATCGCGGTTCGGAGTCGACGTTAAACTGTGAGTCCCTCCCCTTTGTGTACAATATCAAGCCGCACGCCACAAATTGGTGAAGCTCGGTTAAACACTAATATATTGTGTAAGCGCCAATCTATTATTATTATTATTATTATTATTATTATTATTATTATTATTATTATTATTATTATTATTATTATTATTATTATTATTATTATTATTATTATTACGATTATGATCGTGATTATGATTGTTATTATGATTATGATTATAACTATGATCATGAATATGATTTTAATTATGATTATGACTATGATTATTATTA
>JAPVRG010234792.1:0-14175 GCA_029783565.1 Rhagoletis cerasi | reverse complement strand
ACGTGTGTATCTACATATATGTATGTACACATCAGAGTATGTATTCCAAAATAACTCTATGATGCAATAAACGCGGACTAAGGCTCCACACTCGTAACGGATGCTTTACTGAATTGTGTTCCCGTGGATTTACATGCCAAGCAAACCGCTTGCAGTGCGGCTATTCGACTAAACACTTTTAGTGAGTGGTCAGAGAGTAGATATACAGGGTTACCGGGAAAGTCGTCCAGATATCTAAGGACATTATTTAGGTCATATCTTATTAATTTGGTTATATGACATGATGTCCAAAACTTAAAAAAAAACAAGTAATTTAAGAAAAAGAGTGAGAATTTTTAACAGGAATAGGGGCAGCCATGTAGAAAATGAATTGCAATGAATAAAAACGTTTAAATTGTTAATTTTTTCAGCACGTGTACACACCTGTACATTAAAGTCTGATTTTTAACCCCACGGTGCTCAATAGCACACGGATCAACTCAATGCGTTGATCACCGCCCCGTGTTAGCGGTACTAATTAATAGTGTGGGTGTTCACAATTCACCACCTTGGTTGGGTACGAGGCCGACCTAAAACCTCTGCCGTACTCTGGGTCCGGCACCCGGTTGCTATGCAACTCCACGTTGAGAAGACAAGCAACTCTCCCCGCATTTGGGTTTTAAACCACAGCCAGCACGATACTCCCCGAAGGGCCGTACCCAAAAGGAACAGGCCATAGCAAATATAGGATGCTATGGGGGCCCCTGTTCCCCCGTGATACCAGATTGAGCATTCTGGTTAGGCTGTGAAGCCGAAACTTCTGCCAGTTGAGTAGACACCACTCCGGACTGGCAACCGTTGACTAGGGTACCTCGGGGTTGTCAAACCCGTGATTCGGTGATTTCGGGAGTTGATTGCGCAATATCAACCCCCGCAACTCCCGAATCCCTCTGAGGGGAAACACACTTGTACAGTTATGTTACGGATTTTTATACAATTGTAAACAATTTTCTACCTATCTCAAACGCTGGGTAGATTCAGTTTAGTATAGTATTCCGCCGTGAGCATATCATTTTGCTGTCGATATGTGGTCAAGTAATTCCAAAAGTGACAACAAAAATGTTCCTGCTGTGTATCGGTATCGGTAGAGAATGAATACTTCCTTGCTGAGAGATGGAAAATTCGCGGAAAGTTTGAGACTGAATGGAGAACAGTGTGAAGTCCTGCTTGAAGATATACGTCCAGCAATTGTTAGTATGACAACTTCGAGAACTTAAAAAATTATAATACGATAAGTATTCAACGCGGGTCGCGATGCTGGTAATAGAGGAAGAGGAAGGCCTCCTCTGCGTTGGAAAGACCAGGTGGAGAAGGACTTGGCTTCACTTGGCATTTCCAATTGGCGTCAGTTGGCACAGAAGAGAAATGACTGGCGTGCTGTTTTGGACTCGGCCAAAATCGCTTAGGCGGTTACAGCGCCAATAAAGAAGAAGAAGAAGAAGAATTTTACACTTCCATAGCATTCGATAAATTTTGATAACTCTAAAATTTCGATAAATAGATTTTGAAAACTCGATAAAACAAAATCTCGATCATCCCATAAATTTTGGTAAATGGTTTAACTTCTATAACTAAATGATTTTTTTATAGGTCGCTCAATTTTGATATATCGTTAACTGTCGATTAATTTCGATAACTATCGATAAATTTCTAAAGCTCAATAAGTTTCATGGTTCCATAAACTCGATAACTTGATAAATTGTAATAATACGATAAATTGCATTGCTCGATAATATTTGATATCTCTTTTAACTTCAAAAACTAATTAAAAATTTCGATAACTCGATAAATTTCATAATTTCATCAATTTCAGTAACTAATAAATTTCGATAATACGATAAGTTTCGATAATTCGATACATTTTGATACCGCTCGATAAATAATTCGCTACATTTTTGTCTTGATAAATTTTGACAACTATCGATACAATTTTGATAAATTTCGATAACTAAATTTCGAAACTCGAAAAATTTCGCTGAACTTCGATAACTCAATAAATTTCCAAAAACATCCAATTGATAAATTTCTTAAGACTAGAAAAATATTGACAAATTGTGCTAAGTATCGTTAAATGATAAATCTTATCAATCTGAAACGGCGATGGCGCCATAAATTGTCAAAAAGCATCAACATTGTTACCGTTGCGTAACTTGCTCTTCCCCTGAGCATCAACTTCGTTTTTCTGACGTTTATAAACTTAATGCTTTGTCTACAGTTAGACAAAGTTGTTGGTCGGCATTTATGAACACAATGCCATGTATGTATGTATGCAAAGCAAGAGACGTTTTCTAAGGCAACCTAACTAATTGTCTTGTAGAAACGACATTTACAAGTGTATATAAAAATATTGTGTTACAAAAAATTGTAGAACTTGTAGGTAAAAGCGAATCACTAATAACTTGTAGACTTGTTACAATTGTTAGAATTGTGTTACAGCCCCAAGGTAATACATTTTTCAGAATTTAAAAATATTCGCTCTCGATGCGAAAAATATACAAAAAATCGAAGACTCAACGTTGCAAGAAGTTTCAATTTATCTAAAATTGTATTTAAATAGTTTTGTTTCGTCGATTTAAACTCGAAAGTTCCATAACTTTATATTTTATCTACGTAGTAAAAATTTATGAATTTGCCTCGAAATCAGTAATTGGTACAAACTTTCATGTTTTTTTACAAAAAGAAAACAGACCTATTGTGCAAACAGCTGATTTGAATATCGGTTTGGTTTAACTTCGAAAAATCAAAATCCGATAGAGTTTCGCGACACCAAATAAAACAGGTATCGGTTTTCATTTCCGACAAAAAACCAATTACGAGTCGGATTCTGCTACATACCTGTCTAGTTTTTAAAAATAATTTGCAGAATAGTTTCCATACAAAATTTTTGTTTTTTATTGATGTGAATTAGGAAACACTTGGTGAAAACCCGCAAATTTATCAAACAGCAATTTTCAACCTTAAGTTCTTGGTTAAAGTTTTATTGATGATTTTTATTAATTGACACAGAAACAAAATCGGACGCTTGAAGTAACATTTAAAAAAAATGGACGTACAGCCAAATAAAATGTTTTTTTTTAAATCTTTAAAAACAGAAAAAAATCAGATCCTTGAAGTAAAGTTTATTTCATATTTCCAAATACTCTTCTTGTCGCTTTTCCAGGCGCCTCCAACATTGTCATCACCCAACCGGGCTATCACGAAGAGAATTACATTGTGCTGCGCGACGATGAACGCAACTCATTAATCAATGGCAACTCGCTCATTAGCAGCTTCCGCAATGTAAAATTCTATGCAGGCGTAACCTTCGAATACAATGGCGCCAAGAATTTAGTTGAGCGCGTAAATACCACCTTCTCACGCAAACTGAAACGTGATCTGATTGTAGAGGTAAGCGCGTACGCTGCAGTGACGTTGTCTTCGCGATTCGCTACATTGCCTTTCGATTATTCTCTCTCCTGCAGATTATTTCCATGAGCACCAATGCGCCGAAGGATAATGACTCGCTTTTGCTCACCTATACCTACACAATGGATAAACCCATCTATGAAATGCCTGAAATCGAAGTGGAAATCTATAATTGGGAAATGCAAGCGTGGAGCAATTGTGATGCACTCTGTCATGGCAGCTCACATCGTTTGCCGGTTTGTGTCAGCACGACCAAGGCACTAAAGGTGGCGCCACAATTTTGCGATGAGACCGCCAAGCCGCCCACCGAATATCGTCAATGCAACACTGATTGTGTGCTCTCGTTGAATGTGGCGAACATCTCAGAGTGCTCGGCTTCGTGCGGCATGTTGGGCACGCGTGAGAAAACCTACTATTGCATACAAACATTTCCGCACATTAGCCGTTCGAATATTGTGGATTTGACCTATTGTCTATCGAAGTTCGAGTTTAGCCCGCATGAGCCGTGCCGCGAGGGCTGTTGGGATTACACAGAATGGACGCCGGTAAGTTGTGGACGAAAGAGAAGAGTACTTGAGTAATAATGTTGGAATGAATGGTGATATATTTGGCATTTCAGTGTTCGAAATCCTGCGGCACGGGCACACAAACACGTGGCGTTGTCTGTATGCTGAATGGCACGCGTGTAAGTGATAATTTCTGTGATCAGCGCAAGCGTGAATCCTACCGCGATACGATACGAGCGTGCAAACCTGAACCTTGCTACTCATATGAAGATAATTTGGTAAGTACTGTAGGCGTAAGGAAGTTTTTGCAGCAAATTTACTTATTCAATGTGACAGGCCACACAGCGCTCGTTCCCGAACTACTGGGTCACCGATGAGTGGGGCGAATGTAATGACAACTGCGAGAAGAATCGCACGGTAACATGTCGCAATCCGCTGGGCTATGGCTGTCCCATGGATCGCCGACCGCTCTCGAAGCGAAAATGTTGCAACATCAAATACGTATCCAATTGGTCGAATGTAAGTTGCAAATGTCCGCATCACGCTCTTAGAACACACGTTACTCATTATTTGATTTTCTTCTGCTATTTTATTTTTAGTGTTCAGTGGAGTGCGGTAATGGCGTGCGTCGCAAGGAGATCCATTGCGCGCGCGTCTACAAGCCGGAGATCAAGGGTACACCACGTCGACGTGTCATTATCGATCCCTACCACTGCCGACATTTGCGCATGCCATCGCCAAAGCGTATGCACAAACCCTGCAAGGTCAGCTGCAAGTGGTCTACCTCCGATTGGACACAATGCCCGTCCGATTGTCATGAGGAGTATCAATCGCGTTCGGTGTACTGCGAGTCCGTGTTGGGCAATCCGATTGCATATCGCTACTGCGATGCGACAAAAAAGCCGCCGTCGAAGAAGATCTGCAACAATTGTGTGCGAAAAGAGTCGAAAATCATTACGAACGTAAGTCGCTTTTCTTCTTCCATCTTTCTTCCTCTCTTTACCCCCTCTTTCCTCACCTTAGTGCAACTGCGATGGTTTCCGTCGGCGTCGCATCATTTGCTACGATTCAACGGGTCGTCGCATAGTTTGTCCGACCAAGGAGCGGCTGATCAAAGAAAAGTGCCCACCACCACGTGAATGCATGCCACAATCTTGTGATGATTTGCGTCGTCTACATCGCTATTATCAGGATCGTGAATACACAATCTACGTGCGTTCGCGTGCGCGCAAAGTCTACTGCCATAATATGAGTAGTGCGCCGAAGGAGTATATAACCGTTAATCAGCTTGAGAACTATTCCATTTATTATGATTATAAAACAACGGATCCGGATAGATGTCCGCCGGAGTCGAGATTGCGAGAGTTCCGTGATAACAGCACAAGTTCGGGGCGTACTCATTTCCGTAAGATACGCTTAAGTGTGCCGGACTTGCGTGTCATAGAAAATGATTTCACTTTCGCGGAAACAATGGGTACGCCACAAATGTACGGTTCGGCGGGTGACTGTTACAATCGCAATAAGGAATGTCCGCAGGGAGATTTCTCAATTAACTTGGAGAATACCGGCTTTCGCATACGTGCCGGTGCGCGTTGGGATACATTCGGTAATAGCGTGATAATGAAGGTCTCTAAACCGGTAAGTACAAGGGAGGAGAAGATTGATCTCGTTGAAGTATATTGTAGTAGACTTAAAAAATGTTCACCAGTCTGTTTTTAATTTCGTGTAGCCAACTCCATATCCATATCCATATGCTCGTTTTTATTGAGGAGTGCTACAATTTTCTTGCGACCAAAGTGCTTTCAGGACTACATGGTTCTTGTTCAAAACATCCGGATTTTATCATTTTACTATCGTCAAACTTTTTCGTTGATGATGAGTTCTTCCTCTATATCTCTTTGGCTGTACCAGTCGACTCTCCGATTTCCTCTGGCAAACTTCTGTAGAAACACCGATTGCTCTGAGCTATTCTTTTAAGCCCTTCAAGCTCCTTTAACCAGAAGTAATCATGCCTGCACAACTGAAAAGGTTTGCATGGAGCTGTGCTATCCTTTCTATTGAAGACACTTGGGAGACTGATTGACCTGTATATAAGAAATAGGATTACTTGGAGACGATTTAGTCTCTCTCCGCATGCCCCTCTGAAAGCTAGATCAGTGGAATATGCCTTGCCTAAAATTGTTCAAATTATAGAAGTGACTTTTAGAGAAAGGGCGATAGTTAAAGCCCTGACTATGCTTGGCTTATCTCCTGCATGCTCCGCTACAGAACTGGGTGGCGGAGTTGGGCAATGCTTCTGTTCAGCGTGGGATGAGTTGAGGTACCCCACAGGGGGACTTTCTCTCGAAGCCAGGAGAAGGTGGAAAGTGCAGTATGTCGTTTACCCCGATGACATGTCAGTCTTTGTCAAAGGAAAGTTTTTGGACACTCTGAATTATCCGGGCAATCCGCGCTTGTTTGCTTAAACTTACAACTTGGTATGCTAGCTGCGGACTTGCTTTTAATCCAGGAAACTTGGAGTTCGACCTGTTCACCAGGATTTATAAGGTACCTCCTGCCCAGCTTCCTTCATTTGGTGGCGTTTCTTGAATGAAACAGCTGTCTTAGAAGCCAAATACTTAAAATTGGTTAAAAATAAGGCATCAGTTCCTGTACACTGCTAAAGAAGCATTATGGGGAAGCGATGGACTTATCTTCTAAGATAATCCATTGGCTTTATCAAACCATAATCAAGCAAGATCTCTTGCACATATGTATGAGATCATTGTGTGGCGGAACAAACTAGCAAAGTCAACTTTAGTTATTAATTTCATTTTTAATTTATTTTTATAATATATTTTTGGCGGCATATTTTTTGGGTGCACTAGTTATGACAGTGGCAATTTCGGCGAGTTTTGTCATGTGGGAGTAGCGCTGTAAAAGTCTTTGCAAATCTTACTCATCTCATCTACTATCGGTTTTTCTTTCTATTTTTCCAGTTCGACACCTCGACTGCATCGCGTCGCGCCTTCTGTGGCGGCTATTGTGGACGTTGCCAACTCTCGCATACCGGCTTGTACCTGGACGTTTGACCGCACACCGGCTAAAGCAACCTAAGTGTGGATAAAATTTTTTGTTGGGTAAAAAACTGTCGTTTACTTTTTCTTTTCGCACACAGCCTAATCAATTTTCTTTTCCCAAACAAACACACTCTCAACAAATATGTAGGCTCACAAAACCGTTTGGTAAGTGGTCTTGACACAACCAGTATTGGAAGGCGAGCTGACAGGTGCATGCGGTGATGACAGTTGGCATTGCGTGCGAGATTTATGTGCCATGCAGTGACGCGACGTTGTCATTGCCCACTCACCAAATCAAGTCAACGAAACCATGAAGGGAGAAGCAGATGTGGCATTTAAACAGCGAAATGAAAATAATAAAAATTTTGAAATCATAAAAGAGGAACACTAATAGATTTGAAGCAAAAGTAATTAACGATAGAAACAACTACAAAAACAATAAACGAATTGACGAAAGTGGTGAATTTGTAAGCGAAAGTTTGGCGCCTAAATGTATGCCCGTCTGAAGTAAGCGTTAAATGAGCAGCCGCAGCCCCAAACTGCCAACAACAAGTACACAATAATAAGCAAATGCAAAAGCAATATTTACAGTAAAATAGTAATAGCAACAAACACTGCTGCAGTTATGTGCGTAAAATCAACCATGTGTTCGAAAATTCTACGCAATCTCGTTGAAAATTGTCGAACAATCCAAAATAGAAGAGTAAGGATTAAAATTAAAAGATTTTACTGTTGTTTAAGTCCAAAGTTGAATTTTCTCAACTTTTATTGATTGTAGGAGTATGTACGTACATACATACATATGTACGTTTGCATAAATATGTATATAATTGTTTGAAAAAAGTATTAGAGCAAAGAAAAATAGCAGAAAAAATTTAACAAAACGATTTAAATGCTTAGTTTAACAAAAAAAATCGAAGAAAAAATAAGACGAAAATAACTTCCGTGAAAGCATATTCCGTTACGTTTTCAGGTTTTAAAACACTTTGAAGTCAACGCAAGAAGCTTATTCAAAAATTTGGGTGAGTGCAAAAAAATTTTAACGCCAAAAAGTTTTCGTGGGAAATGAAGGAAATTTGAATTTGTAATTATTAAAGAGCTTTTTGATTACTCTATTTCGGGGATTTCTACGCTTTGGTATTAAAATTTGTATGAGACAATCAAAAATTTATTAAAAAAATAAGCTCTTTAAATGTGGCTATTACATTATCAAAGTTGGTCCCTCCATAGATTCACGTGTGAAGCTCTTTAAAGCTTTCTGTTAATTTTATTTATAGCAGGGAAAAAGGTAAAAGCTCACGCTGACCAACACTGATATATGTACATGTTTAAGCCAAATGCAAAAATTTTCAAGAGCTTATTTCAAAGTTTATTGTTTGTTTGAAAAGCTTTTAAATTTTTAAAGCTTTTGAGCCACCGATTTTCTTAAAGAGTTTTTTCTGGAAAGCTTCTGAAATTTTTGAAACTTTAAGCCACCGATTATCTTAAAAAGAACTTTTTTGGGAAAGCTTTAGAAATTTCTAAATTTTTGAGCCACCGATTTTCTCAAAACAGTATTCCTACAGCAAATTCAAAATCTTTGCTGAAGGCATTTCAAGTTAGAAAATGTTGACTACATCCATATTTTATGAATATACCATTCACAACCGAAAATATAACCTTTCACTTTATAGGCACTTGTGCCAAACCTTTTAAGCTTTTTCTGAATTTTATGTGGACGTGAGCAGTGTAAAGGCTGTCTATGACCAAAACTACTGAAAAGCGTTGATGTTCACCACCTTGCCTTGAGGAGCTTTTTCAACCTATGTATAACTTTTATGGAATTGTACAAAGAAAAACCGTCGCCTTGGAGCTAGAATTTCTGATCAACAGCCGCATGGCTGACCCAGAGAGAATAGCTGTTTTAACAGTTTTGAAAATTTTCGACATAAAGCTTTTGTCAGAATTTGGGAGAGCTTTCATGCTTTTGCGTATTATTTCAAAATACTGGCGGTTCGAGATAGCTTTTTTGTGCGTCTTTATAACACAAACTCAATAGGAATCTTCAAAAAAGCTTTTTCCGCGATATGTATTTTGGTCGTGACTGCTTTAATCAGCAGCTCAGTTGAAAGCTTTGAATATAGATTATTCGGACGCGCTCAGAGTAAACGCTTTCTATGGTTATCGCTGCATTAGTTGAAACTTTTTAAATTCGCTTTTTAAAATACGAGTTAAGCGCTAGATGGTTTTAAGAAAGTGAAAATTAAAACGCACCGAAATAACTTGCGAAAATTACACAAAACATTTTTTTGGGAATGAAAACTTAAATTTTTTTATTTCAATAATTTGCTAAAAGTTACGAAAGTTTTAAGCCCATGAAAACTACTCATAATTTTTTAGAAATTTTGCTTTTCATAAGGAGGTTGAAACGCCATATTGTCATAAATAATATTAGAAATTAAGTTAAAAAAAATTTTAACAAAAATTAAAAAATTTAAATTAAGGAAAATAAAAAAGTAAAATATATGCAATTTAATTTGTAAAAAAAATGTATTTGCAAACAGAAATTTGTATTCAAATCAATGAGTAATAAATTAAAATATTTTAAATGATTAGAAAAAAAATCAAAAAGCAAGAAAATAATTAAATCTAAAATATTTAACAAATGTTTTAATGAAAATAGATGTGTATATGTGTATTGAACTAGGTGTATGTATTTCAGATATGCCATATAAATATTTCATAAATCCCTTGTTATCGGGTCGCTGCTGGCGGAGGAATGTAACATTAGAAATTTCAAAACAAATTTAAAAAAGAATGTTAACAGAGTGTGTATAGAAATTTTTTAATAATGCAGTTGCTTAACTGCAATTTTTTACATTTATTTGTTAAAAAAAAAAATTCGCAAAAAAATTAAAAAAAAACAGTTTTTAAAATTATGTGCTTGAAAACAAACCACTGAAAAGGTGACTTTTCGTAAAATAATTTCCCAGAACTCTTTTATTGCATTTTTGACAAAAACATTAAAAATGTGTCTTTTAAATTTCGAAATCAGTACTTTAAATTAATCCTAGCCGTCTTGCTCATTTGCTCCCGGCAGCTTCTCGCATAAATACATACATATGTGTCGTTTGACTCGAATATTAATTTAATTTATTTTAATTGCAAGTTTCAACTTTGGCAATACATACAAACAATTTTAATTGTAATTGTATAAAAATACGTAAAAAGGTGCTTTTAGTTATAATACATAGATGAGAGTTAAGTTTGGAAAGAAATGTATGTGAATGTATTTGATGTCGCAAAAGATTGTATTAACAGATATGTATATATTTAAGATGTTTTTTGCAAATTTTCAAAAACCAAGAAAAAAAAAATAAACTCAAAACAAAGAGTTTAAAAATTATGAAAGAAAAAACAAACACATCTAAATATTATATACGACTGCTACTTTCTGTGAAAGTAGACACGTGTACACAACGTTGAGGGCCAGTATATGCAAATAAGTATATTTTTATGAGTGTATGTGTGTATCAGCTTACATATAAGTACATATGCCATACTGCCATTTAAAGTACGTTTTGCATACATGACTATGCAGGTATGTAATTAAGCACACCTATGTCTAATTACAAAAAAACATAATTTTTGGCATTTCTAGGATTTTAAAATTTTAATTGATTTTTTCTGTTTGTTTTGTTTTACGAAATTACCTACCATTCATACCAAAATTTCATTTATTAATAACTATATATGTATGCATTTTAATTATAAGCAAGAATACTCATAAATATAAAAACAAAGGTGAAATACGTATGCACATACATAACATATATGTGTGTGTGTGGGAAAAACAGTTTGAAGGGTTAGTGAAGTGCTGAGGGAAATTTGTGTGCCAGAAAGTAGTAAATATTAACAATTTCAATATTTTTGCCATGATCAAAAACCTATGAATTATAAACTTTTTTCAAAAATATTTACCATTTCACTTTATTTTTCAAATAATTTTTTTTTTAAATTATTTGATTTTTAATTTGATAAAAAAATTTTTTATTTCTATAATTTTAAATTTTTATTTCAATTCAAAAGCTTAAAGCTTTACATTCGAAACTCCCTTTTATCAAATTCCAAATATATTATCTTTTGTCAAAAATATTTGTTGTTTTTCAAAAGAAACGTTTTTTTATGTTTTTTTCTTCAAAAATAAACATCAACTGTTTTAAAATTTCGCTTCGATAATTTTAATTTTACAACGTTTTTTTTTAAACTTCAGCTCCTTAAGATTTCGCGCTCTATTTATTTTTAAAAAATATTTTCTTTCTAAAATTTCTAAATTTGTAATTATTTTAAAATCAAAATTTTGGTATTTTAAATATCTTCGGTTAAACTTTTACATTTTTTTCTATGACAACACAAAATTTAACAAATTTTATAATTCGCATTCGTACCTTTTAAACATTGTGGCCGCGAATCGCATTGATCGCAGGTTCGATACAACGACTCGCTCAAAATATGCCAACAAATCGGCGGATTATAGGCCGCTGCAATGTTGTTCCCGCTACGCCTGTGGCGTGCTAAGCAAAAAAGATTTGAAAATTAAAAAAAATCGTCAAAACAAAAAATCTAAAAACGAATTCCTCTTTTAAAAGTCGGCACTTCCAGTTCTGTTCGCTAAAGCACGTTTCCAATTAGTAGTTATGTATAATAAATACTTATTTAGAAAAATTTAAACCCAAAATAACAGTACACTCGCATTTTATTTGTTCCAACTGCGCTCACTGCCAATAAACATTCACCATCTGTTTTCAATTCACCACACCGTTCTTCTGTGCCAAGCGTGTCTCTACAACACGCTACCCAACCAATATCAACTAACAATTGACCAAATCAGGCAGTGTTGCCAATAAAATGGCAGTGTACTGTATTTGCTTGGTTTTATTATTTCTAAGATTTATGTATTTCAATTATATGTGCACTTTCATGTATGTAAGTAATTGTGTAAATAATTGTAAGTTTAAAACTATTTTGTAAGAAAAATTAAAAACTAAATAAATATACACAAGAATTGTATCAAAAAATATTATACACTTTAAAGAGTTGTTTAATGGAGGGGGAGGGTCAAAAAATGTCATGCGGCAAATCAATTGGTCTCTACATTAATCATGCAATTTTTGGCCCGTTTTTAATTGAAATATTTTTTTATGAAAACCTACGCGCATATATGATACTCTTTTACTTTTGTTTTTGCAACGTGCATCTAATGAAGCAAAATTGGTCAAAAAAGGTATTTTTTTCTGTGAATGAGAAAGAAAAATTTACTTAGATGATTTCACTTAAATTGAAAAAAAAATTCACCTCGTTCGCTACAAAAATCTGTATATTTTGTGCGCCGTTTTACGTGGCACTTCATAACCAATGAAAGTGTTGGCCCTGGTTTTGGCATCTAGCGGAGTGGTATACATTTGCTCCCGCAACAATGTCGATAGTTACATGTAGCTAAATAAGTGTCTAGCAACATTTGCAATAATCAAAAAGGAATGTGGCTGTACCGGCTCACTAAAAAACGTAGCATGCACTGAGGCGCTAAGGGTAAAATGTTTGGGCAATATGACTTCCGTTTGGTTGACATATTTTGTAGTTCTAAAAGAGTTTACATTAAAAACAAAATACGATGAATTGACCTCACAATTGTGTGCAAGGCGGTCTCGACCGACCTACACTTGATGCATGCATGTTGAGCTCTCAAAAGGTCATCGCGCGGATGCCATTCCTGATGTGTATATCAACCAGCCTCTCCAAAGTTTTAAGCAAAAATGAGTGGAGGCTGATTGGTCTAAAATCCCTGGGAGAAATGTGAGAACTTTCTCCCGATTTCGGTATAAACTCTACCCTGACCACACTCCAAGCCCTGGAAATGTACCCCCGTGCGACGCAACCAGCGCATATTGGATCCCGTCACCGACGTGACACTGGCAGAATCTTTCCCAACAGGTCGGGTATAATGCCGTCAGGCCCGGCTGACTTTAAGGGCTCGAAAGAGTTTATGGCTTGTCCAGCAGGTCACTCAAGGCTGGGTCGTTGTCTACAGACCCCAAATCGGAGGCTTATACTGTGGCAGTGTCGCATGAAAAATCGGCGTTGAGGAGTTTGAGCGACTGCTCACTGCTTATAGTCCAATTGCAATCCATCAAATATCCCAGGGGGCGGGACGACCCGCGAGCACGCGTCTAAATCTTGAAGATTACTGGCATCTTTCAAACGTCTTCGCAGAAGGTACACCATAACAAGCTTTTAGTCTGAGGTCCCAGTCAGCGTGTAACTTAGTCCTGCGGTATCTCTTAAACAGCCGTCTTCTTCACGACCTAAGGTCGGAGAGCTCCGCTGCCAACCAGTGGGACTTTCCTCTGTCCTTGCAGAATCTAACCGGGCCAGAGCTCTCGAGAGCGCCCCTGCTAGCAGGGGAGAAGTTCATCTATCGAGCTTTCGGCTACACATGAGTTCTCCTCAGATGAGATTTCTGCAGTAGGCCTCCCAGTTAGTTGCGGTTGCGGTTGGCATCGGCATTGATACCAATTTAACTCAACCATACTTAAGGCAATAAGCATAAAAGCTATATATATTCTTGGCGTTCGCCTAAAAATCCTCATATTTTTTTCATTTTTTTCATTATTATATAAATTTTGTTTGATGCATATTGCCTATTATTATATCTTTTGCACCGGTCTATTTTTGATCATTTTGATATTTGATTCAGGACATTTTTATCTATCGAATGGGTATTTTTACATCGACGGTGAACGCCATTTTTTTTCATATAAAAAATATTTCGAGCATACGTTATTCCGTATAACTTACGTAACTTAGCAGTTTTACCATAAGATTTGCATTTTTAGACAAAAGTGGCATGTTTTTGTTTTCCCTTTAGCTGCATAAGCAACCCTTTTGGCATTTGCTATGAAACATGTGATTAGTTGAATGCGATTTATACACAAAAACCAACTGAAAATTTTCAATTTCGCGAGGAATTTGTGTAATATATATATTTGTTTAAAGTATTCATCAAATAAATAAGGAAACAAAAATTTCCCAAGTAATTTTTCATCAACAATTCACAATAGAGCAGTTTTTTTCAGGGCTGCAAACCGGTTTTGAACCGAACCGGTTTTTGAACCGAACCGCCGCTTTTT
>JAPVRG010234789.1:0-12758 GCA_029783565.1 Rhagoletis cerasi | reverse complement strand
TAGAAGTTTCAAAATTTTTTCTCAGAATTGTTAGAATATATTTGAGTACACAGTTTTATAGCCCATTCAATTTTAGTTTGTGCAAGTTTCAAGTGGCTTAAATTTACCGTTGTTTTTTTTAATTTTTTTTGCTGAAAGTGTGTCTTCCATATAAAAATAAATTGTGTTTATTCGTTATATGGAAGCAAATCCGACAAAAAAATTCTAAAATATCAAAACGAAACATTAGAACACAGGGGGTCTCAGATTAATTATTACAGGTGGTCTCAGATTAATTAATTATTATATATTGTCAAAACAAACACAACAAAAAAGAATTTTGAGTGTTTTTTCAACCCAGCCTTGAGCTCAACAAACTTTAAATAATATTAAATTGACGGCCAAATACAAATCAACCATTAAAAATAATCGCGAGTTCTCAGCCAATCGGGCTACAAAGCTGCACACCTAAAATTTTTCTAAAAATTCGAATAAAAAGTTTTAATTTTTGGAGAAATTAATAAAATATGCTGAACTTTATAATTTTTGTACAAATTTCGATATGCGAATTTATATACATAGGGCTTGTTATATAATTTGCTAAACTTTTATAACAAAGATATTAAACGTTAGATTAAAAAAAGAAATATAAATAAATCGTTTCTATTATTTTTGCCACCAGTTATAGTTTGTTACAACTATGAATTTAATTATAAAATTTATTAATTATTTGTTTTTCAAGTAAATATTTAAAACATAACGGTTGTGTTTGCTTTTGATACTTTTGGATACTTTTTCTGATTGGCAACTGATACTTTTTTTTCAATCCCGAGGAAACACTGATGAGGGACAGATGATATTCCCCTAGAGGCATTACATATTTTTTGGCACCCCTGTTTTACATTGCGTAAGTTATGGAGCTCAAAATTTATTGTAACGCATTTTAGGATCCTACTGCAGAACGGCATTAACTCAAATATGCTGGTGTAAAAGAAAACAATAAAAAAAAACGAAATCTAGTGACCAATATTTATGAATCTCAGTGCTAACCAATATTTATGTTCGACTGACTGTAGGTCACATCAGTGCTGACTAACCTAATCTAATCTGGACTAAATCGTTATCAGTGCTGGCCAAAACGTTTGCCTGTACTGACCGGTATTTAAGTCAGTATTTATATCAGAAATAATGTCAGTATTGACAAATATTTAGGTAAGTACTGATCAATATTTATATAATGACAGACTTATAAATATTTAATATTTTTTGTTTCGAACATCTAAATGAAAATTTTATGGAATTTGCTTGAGAATGTTTCAAAGTAAGTTTCAAACCCCCCTTTAATGTAGTAGTTGAGGCATTAAAATATTTTGTATGAACATTTTTGACTAACGGCACTATTCCCATGCCAATGACAAAATGCATGGCATGACTAGTTTTTCAACAACTGCGCCTAAAATTTTAACACCGAATATAAAAATTCTTTCGCCACATATTCAATAGCTCATAACAATAAAAATGAAAATTGTCATTATTAAAGCGCTTAAAATAAATAAAAAATTTTCTTGGACATAGTTTTAGACGCAAGAGTTAAGGCAATTGCCATGCTATGAGTTTCTTCGTTGCCGCACAGTGGTCTGAATCGACAAAACTATTTGAGCAAATTGGCGTTGATGTTTTTGTACTCCACTTCGTATTTACGGATGTATGGGCCAACTGATTACAAATCTGCAGTCAGGTTTCAAAAATCCAATATGGCGGACAAATTTATAAAAATTTATTGAGTTCGCTCGAAACTTGTTACTCGGATGTTTTCGGAGTCGACGATTATAAATCTGGCTATGAATTTTTAGAATTCAGAACGCCGGATCCAACATGGCGGATATAAAATTCAAAAAAACTGGTGCATTACGAATCTGAAAGCAAGTTTCAAAAATTTTAAATGACGAGTCCAATATGGCGGCTGTGGATTTTATGATTCTGAAATTAGGTTACAAAAATTTGGTATACTTTATACGGCAAAGATCGAAAATCAGTCAGTGCGATGAATTCTAAGCATAGCAGGTTGCAGTGAATAATATTTAAAAAGGAGAAAATTAGGTTCCTATTTACATTCGAATATTGAAAATTTTACCAATATTTGGCTATAATTTTGTTTGTTTTTGTAGTTTATATGTTTAATAATAACAATATGTCAACAAATATGAAAGAAGCTCTGGTACGCGCAGGACTGAATGGGCTCTCTTTCTATACATTCTTAAGAAACTATATTCGGAGCTAGGATCGATTAGAAGACTTTCATTTTCAGTATTTTGTCCAGCTTATTATGGCCTTAAGTTGTACGTTGAAGTCGAAGTATGCGTAACTTTTAAGGCAAAGTACATATGTACATATTTCAATTTCAAATGGTATAGACTTTAAACCAAAGTAAAAAAAAATTATTATAATTTTGATGATGAAATATATCCCCGGCTAACTCCATCTTCCTACTCGAATGTGTTTGAAGCTTCCCTAATAAAATGAGTGAAAATGTTTAAATTTAAAAGAATGTGCAGATGTACCGCTTTACGCGGGTCCAACCATAACTACCAACAAATTCCCTCAAACAATGTCCATTTAAGACCACTTCAATGCAAATCTAGTTTGGCTCATTACCACCTCTTTTAGTCCTTTCTCATCCACATTTGACATTTGCGAAAGTACCCATTTTACTTTTATATGCGAAGCCTTCGGTTTTCCCTCAGTTTCGCCACCTAATAGTTACGATAACTTGTGTATAGCACGACCCTCACATGGACACACACACACACACGCAGTTACGCATGCACTTGCTTACTTCCAAAAACTCGCTTTAGCTCAATGTCAGACAGAAGTCAGAAAAGCCGGTAGCGATTACCATAAAGATAAGAATAAAAGTCGAAAAGTGAACCAATTACTGTCCGACGTTGGTGTGACCTAAAAGACCGCAAAGCCACAAGCAGGCAGTGAAGCACTGCGAAAGCATACACATGTAAATATGTATATGTGGGTATTTCCACGTTTATACATACACACTCATGTATTAGTAACGCACATATTCATCTGTAAGTAGCCATATACAAACGCAACTCGGCGAAGTTCACAAAGCAAAAGGGAATTTACTGGAAATGGACTGCAATGCGCCGTTCTTCTCGGTTCAAATGAATGTGCGCATGGCTGATTGGTTGCAATGTGAATGGTCGGTTGACCACTTGGATTGTCGGTTAATTCACAGTGTGTCAGTTTAAGTTCATCAAGCGATGAAGGCAGTCAGCAGCAGCAGCAGCAGCAGTAGCCCTTTGGATGATGCGGAAATGATTTCATGATGTACTCACTCATGATTTCGCATTGAATCAGCGATCAGCTACCAGAGACTGAAAAGTCAGCTCATTTGGACAGAAATGAGTTGCGATAAGGCGCATGCAGCCGATTGCAGTTTGCGTTGGTTAAATTTGAGTTTATTGTGGCGTAAAAAAATTAAATTTTCACAAAAGAAATGTCAGCAGCAAGTAAATTTTTACAATTTAAGCTTTAAAGCAGCCTATCAGCGTTGTGTAATACACAGTTGAGCTTTTGCCGGATTTTATTTTCTTTATTGAAATTAAAAATGAAACTAAAGTTATTCTAAGAACTAAAATATTTTACTCACAGACGTACAGATTAAAACGATTTGTATTACTTTTGCTTGAGAGTTGGTATGCACGAAAAGGGTACCAGAAGTACCCGACCTGACAAAGAAACAATAAAAGCATTGTGTGCAAACTCGACACCCACCTTGCGAGCAGCTTTCTCGTTTCCAAATTTTATGTCAATATGGAATGCCCATCACTTTTTGACCTTCAGTCGCCGGTTATCCAATACGATTACCAATTTTTTCCAATGTTCACAAAGTACTTGGCGCATACAAACGCACGTTTATATATAAATATTCGCGTTCTATTGAATCTAATTGTGTTAAGATTTGGCACTTAGACTAGTTATAAATTTATACTAAAGCTAATGTTTTAAGGAACTAACGTACGCTGTCGTCCGTACTCGCGCGCTAACTCTATCGATTTTAATTGTTACTCGTTATACTTAAGTATAAAAACTAAATTTTATGATTCGTTTGTGGAAGCAGCAAATGTTTTTCTTGCATCATCCTAATGCACATACATATGTAATATATGCACAAATACACACGTGCTGCAGCATCTCTTCACAAATATGTATGGCGATTTTCCGGCTTGTCTGCTGTCGCAATGTATTTTTCTTAGGTAACTACCTCTGTCTGGCCTGTTATTTATTTACTAAACTCGGTCACGTAGTTCTTTACTTATACTGTCTGCTACTATGTTGATTTTATTGGCTGTCAGAGTCAATGGCTTGCAATTCGATGCATCTAAGAAATATGTACACATAAAAATGTCGGTAAGCGCATAAAGTACAAGCATTTTCGAGGGGATCTGTGCTTAAATGCAGTTATGCTGCGAGTATGTGGAAATTTTTAGGTAAAAATCGCAAAAACTTTCGGAAAATTGTGCATAAGGCGCAACATTTATAATATCGCTTATTAGCTGGAAAAACTTCATAATAGAAAGAAATAAAGCCAGAAAAGTTTGTCAGTTATTTTTTCTAAAACAAAATAAAATAATAACTTATAAATATAATAACTATAAGAATATAATTTAGTGAAGTGCATAAACGTGTCAACCAGTTAAATTTGCATTCTTACTTACAAAATCGTGGTTATTTTCTAGCTATAGTATTTACTTCCTAAGCAAAGGGATGGAATAAAAATGACGACAGGAGAATCAAATGCAAAGTTAATTCTTTTTTTGTAGAAACCTGATTTGCTTTTTCATTATATAAAACAACATGAGTACATTTTAAAAGGAATTTTTTGGGTTTTTATTTTTTTTTTTGTTTTTTTAATTATTTTCATGGGAAAATATTTATAAGGAAGTACGTCCTTAAGAATATTGCAAATATATTTTTAAAATTTTAAAGAAATCGTTTTATATTAATTATCATCTGATATTTCATTTTAATTTAAGGAATTGTGTCGTTTCTTGCGTTAGCTGAAAAAAAATATAAAAATTTTTTATCAATTTTACTGAGATGATATGTCTTTTTATTACGAGCACCTGCTTGCTTGAAGAAAGTTAGTTTAATATTTGGTGCAGGATACTAGTTGAATCACAAAAGTTTGAGAGGTGTGGCGAGCTTTGTTTATAATTCCTTTAGTTTTCCTCGAAGACACCAGGCTTCATTACTAACACAGCGCTGAATGTATTTTCTGTATAATGGTGGAATTTTGTGTAAGTACGACTATAAAATGCAAAAATTTATTAATTCCTGTGAAAAATGCCAAGTCCGCACTTGGCCATGCACTAATTGCCAATAGCTTCATATACAGGGTGTCCCAGAAGTAACGTGAAAAACTTTGGGAGAAGGTAGGTGGGGGTGAGCTCCCTGATAAGCAAACATTTTTCAGGTAAAAGTGTCACCGTTTTTGAAACATTGAAATTTTTTTTTTATTTTAAAAAAATCGTGGCTTTTAACGTATTTTCTTTAACTGCATGTAAAATTTTTTTTAAATTTTTATTTTTTTCTTTTAATTTACATGCTGTGAAAATACATGAAAAGGTCCGATTTTTTACAATTCAAAAAAAAAAATTTAAAATTTCAAAAACGGTGACACTTTACCTGAAAAATTGTTGCTTATCATGGAGCTCACCTCCCACTTACCTTCTCCTAAAGTTTGGCAGGTTACTTCTGGGACACCCTGTATACATACATATATATCTGCGGTTATTTGAAAGAACAACTTAAGTATATCCTGCACAGCTATACAAAATAGCACACCGACGGCTGATATTTAATACCCTCTATCTGCAGTTTTCACAAAAATGAGATTCTGATATAAAAATCCACCAAAGACTTAACTGTCATCATTAAATTTGCTTGTATAATGCTTGTTAGAAAAATTTACTATTGAATTGCAAAGATTAAAATAACAGAAGTGATGACAGTGAAGTCCCAGATCAATTCCAACATCCGAAACTACTTCTTCTGATTACTATGGACAGAGGGTTTTGATTATTATTATTTCTTTGTTAAAATATCCGTATTAGTCTGTAAGACAGTTTGTTTTTGTTGACTAATTTTACTTACTTAAATAAATAAATAAATAAAAAATAAATAAATATAGGCCTGCGATATAACGACCAAGCTTTTTTTACCTTCAACGCAATAAATTGATTTAAAGGAAAATGTGCAATTGCTGAAAACATAAACATTTTGAAAGGTTTTGAATGGCGAAAAAATATTTTAATATTTCTTTCGAATTATGACGTCTTTTTTCCTTGGCGGTAAAATATGTTTTGTCGACATGTGCTATTTCGTTTCGCCGTGAAGAAGAGATTTAATTTATTCTTGCAATTGTTCCAGATACGTTGTACTTACATTTGTACATATGCATGTATGTATGTAGGTGTGGCACCTAATACTCACTAAGTGACTTGTGGTTGGACTTTGGGGCGTATCGAAAATGGCTGGTGTTGATTACAAGCGAAAGTGTGATGCAATTACAAGTATAATTATGCAGCTAGCTGCTGTCGTGTGGCTAAGTATATACCTACAACAACAACTTCAACATCTTTGTGTCGCTATTTTGGTTATGGTGGTTAACCACTGCGTATGAGTTACGGATAGCTGATATGTTATTACGCTGCACCAAGACACATCTTACATACTTACGTACATATATGTATGTGCATAGTTGAGAGAAGTAAGAATATTTCCATGAAAAATAAATGCAAAAGCTTCTCGAATTCGCCACATACATAGCTATGCACTTTCAAATATTAGTAGTGTATTCGGGTACATTTGCATGAGACATAGACAACATATCAAGGCATTTTTACATGCAAGTGTTATACTGTAAAACGTAAATACATAAAAATAAAATAGTTTTAAAATAAATGATTTATTAAGAGACAATTTTTATAAAAATGTTAACCTGAAGCATTCAAATGTAAAGAATTCCTTCGTTTGCCATATGTGCATCGCTTATATCGAGTTTCGAATTTTACATAACGATTTGTTTTCCCAATTCTGTTTTTAATTTAATACTCGTACAAGTAAAAATTGTAGTCAATACATAGATAGCATATAATAGCTGTTTGCTTGCATCATGTGTCTAGCAAAATATTTATTTCAAAACAAGTTGTTTGCGACGTTGCAGACAGCTAACTTTTTCTTTAGTTGCTATTGAAAGGGAAAGAGAATAAAGGAATTGGATAAAAGTGAGGAAGAAAAAATAGCACAAATACGAAGAAAGTCCTTAGATTTCAATTCCTGTCGGCATACATGGGATGTGTAGGGATATGTACGTAAATGCATAAAAAAGTGCCTTTTTATGATCAAATAATATAGTTTCACAACTATGGCATAAGCGAAATTTATCTATGCATTGCTGTTTGTCCAGCAGTTGCTTTAACAAAAGGTATGTAAGTAGAACAAGCAATAGCGCTTGGTTTTGGAAAAGTGAAAATATGTGCACTAAAAACGTGCTCTTATTGAAAAAATAATAATAACAGATTGGCGCTCACACAATACGTTAGTGTTTGGCCGAGCTTATCCTACGATTTGTGGCATTCGTCTTGATGTTGTCACACAAAGGGAGAGGGATCTACAGTTTTACGCCGACTCTCCGAACGGAAATTGTATTTTGTGAGAAGCTTCTCTGTGGCAGAAATACGCTCGGAGGTTTGCCATTGCCTACCGAGGGGGGCGACCACTGTTTAGAAAAAACCTTTTTTCTATAATTTTTTTTGCGATGTTGCTCGGAACAGGTGCCACGTACGTATTTTCGTACACTGGTATAGACATTACCCCCGGTTCTAAAAAAATATTAATTTATTCCACATTACATAACTTTCATGAGGCACTGTACATATGGTATAGATATATTTTAAGACATTCGCTTAGATATTTCTTCAAGCTCAAACTTTCATATAAAAAAAAAGAAATAAAAATAAAAATACTTAATTTTTCCTACTCGCTTTCCGTTTTTCTTTCCTTCTTGCTCAACACTTGGCTACTTAGTTATTCTAGTTCAAATACTTGGAGTGGTTTGCTGATTGTCAAAACTTTTTTATTTCTCAATTATTTACTTGTGAATGTTACCACTTTTTGCAGTTGCATTTTCGCGAATTTATCCACAATTCTACATCTTTGCTGTTACAATATTTGTTTGGAAACTCTTTCGTTGCTTCTTTGTAGTTGTTTGAGCTAATGTTAGTTTAATGCGAGTTTTCAGCTGCATTATAAAATTAGTTTTAGATTTTCTGTATTTCTCACATTTTCCACCCTTCTACAGAGCAGCTATTTGTGTTATTTATATAAGGGAGACATCCGAAAGAAAAAAGAGTTAAACGGGATAATTAAAGAGCAGCAATTAACCCATTTAAGGGCCGATTTCATAATGAAACATTAAAGTTCCTTTTGCAAAAGTTTCCTTTTAGTTAAAGTGCCATTTAAATGTACTGTGCCTCTTAAAGGCACCCCTATCTTTAAATTGGCTTTATGAAATTGATCGGCAAATTAAAGCATCCTTTAAATTTTAAAAGATGCTTTAATTTTTTTTATGAAATCGGCCCTAAGCTTATGAGAAAATATTTTATAGCAAATTATTTAAATGTTTATTGTTTTATAATAAGGGCTAGCAAAAGTTTTTATTAGTTGTACAGAAATATATAAGAAAAATCTTATAGATTTTAGAGCCGTTCGTACCTATTAATTCATATGAATAACTGATATTCCCCTCTCTGATATTCCTCTGATATTCCCCGCTCAAACAAATCCATTCAATTAAAATTGATTTGAGAATTCAGCTACCTTTAACGGGTTAAATATCTTACGATTTTGAAAACATTTCAAGCAGCATGTTGCCAATGTTAAACAAAGAATTTCCATTGTACTCAACGATTGCTGGAGGGATAACAAATGAGGATCCATTTCAAAAATTAAAAATCTATTGACATCAATTTGGTGCAAGAAGCGCAAAGCAATGCTCAAGTACGTATGTTTGTATAGGAAACATGTTGAAAGAAGTTCACTGCAATGTTATTCATAAAACTTAGTGCAAAAAGTCGCGATTCTGCCAATGATATTGCAGTGAAGGAAAACTGCTAACATTGCATTCGCATAGTGCGACAAAAAAGTCAGCGAAATAATGCCATATTTCATTTGTTTGAGTTCACCCTAAGGAAGAAGCAGCGGATTAGGAAATGTAAAGCACAAAAACGGAGTTACGCTTCTTGTGCGCCAAAAAACCTTTTTTAAGGAAGGCAAAGGGAGGTAAAGATATTGAAGATATAATCGGTAATTTGTACGCGTCGATATGAAAAAAAAATTAAATGTCTACTCAGCAAAAGTGAGGGAAATATGATTGATTGCTGCTTATGATGAAAGCAGATATCACAAGTAAGGCACAGAAGGAGACACAGAAGTTAAATTTGCAATTGATTTGAGTATCTTATTTACGAGGAGATGGGTAAAAACAGCAAAATTAAGATTGTACTTTAAAATTATGATTTAGAATTATAATTTCTACTGCTACTCCGTTTACAAGCTACTAGGACAACGTTAAGAATATAACGAAAAGGAAACTCCTCATGAATGTTAATTTCGTAGCTCCCACAGATTGAGATCCTGGAGTTGCAAATCATCTCGATAATAACATTTTCCGATTAAAAGTCGTCAACTAGACGACGAAAATATGCCTCAGAGCGTCTTTTAAGACGAGGCGAAGACTGTACTGGTTGCTGTTGTAACCGCATACAAATTACCCAAAAGAGTTTCCGGGGAATGTTGCAGGAGTGACAGTTCTTGGCCAGATATGGATCTGGGTCGTTCCGGTTACGCAGGCCCGACTGTCGTGGGAACGAAACTGGTACCATCAGTTGCTTCCGGCCTAGAAACTGTCAAGTCCGGGAGCTATGAAAATAATGTTATAGGCATGGCGACCACTGTGGTGTAGTAGTTAGCAGTGTGCACTAACATTCCGCAGGGTCTGGGTTCGCGTCCAGTTTCCCATGAACAGAAAAAAAGTTGTTTCTAATAGCGTCAATTTTCGTCAATTGGGATGTGTATTTTGTTGGCGCTAAGATATTTTGGTACAACCCCAACCTGCATGTGGAGAAGCCAATTGCCAGCTCCCGGCCTTCTGAAGATCTCACTGGAAGGGCAAAAAACATTCTTCTTCACCCAAATACCTGTATGAAAGATAAAATTAATTAAGATCTGCAGACTCTAATAATGTTCACCTGATATCACACCTAGTTAGAGTAAAATCGAAAGATTACAGAGCAGGTTCTGACGTATTTGCACACAAAGAATTTGAAGCGTCAAGGTGCGAACTGATTTCGTTAGAGATTCAGGGCAGGAAATTTCGCTGGATAGGACACACGCTAAGCAAGTCAAATGCTGATATAGCAAATATGGTCACTTAGTAAAAATAATATAGCTCCTGATGCAGAGATTACTCTCGAAATACAAGGATTGTGACCTCGTTTCAGAAGATTTAACTGTGGTGCATTGGGAAGAAGTTCATATACTGGCACAGGATTATCAACGTCAGATAAAATTAGCTTTCGACTCGTGCTTTAGTCAACATTGCATTTACTAATCATTTCCAATACATACAGTGGTCGAAAAAAATTATGGACGCACTACATATTGACAAGTTTTCACACCCTATTTTTGTTTTTAACTAAGCAAAAGTTTTTCAGATAAAAGTGTCACCGTTTTTGAAATTTTAAAATTTTGAAATTTTTTGCAAAAAAATCGGGCCTTTTCATGTATTTTCTTTAACTGTATTTACCATTTTTTTTTAATTTCTCGTTTCTAGTTTTTTTTTGGAAGTTACATGCTGTCAAAGAAACTACATGAAAAGATCCGACTTTTTTCTCCAAAAAAAAAAAATTGTTTAATTTCAAAGAGGTGACACTTTTACCTGAAAAATGTTTGCTTATCAGGGAGCCAACCCATCAAGTTTGTCGTGATACTTCTTGGACACCCTGTATGCATATATATTTAGTTAAGAACTTTATATATCAAGTAAAAACATGTTTTCATATTTTATCATAACTTCCTGTGACTGTGAATACAAATAGTCTGCACTACTCATACAAAAAAACAAACCGAAAACAAGTGGCAGCTGACATCGGCTGCCCACATCGACGACCACATAATCAGCAAACATGAGAACGAGGAGGCATAAATTTATTGAATTTACATTCAAACCATGTTAGCCACCATCATAAGCAACAATAACTAAAACAGCATCTCCACATCGCTAAAACCACTGGGTCCCGAACCGCGAGTATGGACATGATAGTACTTTTGTGTTTTTGCTGACAGACAGTAACAGTCAGCTACCAAGTGGATTTGATTATGGGTAAACATATTGGTAGTCTGCCAAAATTCAAAGTGGTAAGCGAAATTAAAATGAATAAAAGTACATTTTCAATTTGAATATTGGGCAGTAATCGCCAAAGGCGCCATGAATCGACACACACCAATTGAGTTGAATGTTGTTTTTGCACGGTGGCCATAATGAGTTCATGTGGTTATTGTTGCCTTTGCTACTACTGATATTCTAACATTATGTTTGTATTGATGAGTGAAGGCAGCGCGCTGAAATTCAGATTGGCGAAATTGGTGAAATTTGAATTTTCAATTGAAATGCGCTGAACCGAATGCATATGACACACACCCATACACATACGCTCGAGGCTACCGCAAAACCCCATATGCAAACTAACGTACATGTGCATGTACATAACTATGCGCGGGCGAGCCGAAAAATGATGAAGTCGAAATGAAACGTCAACGAACCGGAATAAATGATTGAATGAGTGAATGAACCAAACTTAATTTGCGCTAACAAGCGACTGGAATGGAAAAGTGTTCAGAGTGTTTAAAAGGCACTGGTTTATTAAACCGCAATTGTGTATGAAAATTATTCATTTTAAAAATATTAAATAATAAATACTACGACAAAAAGTGCTGCTAGTATTTTTACTACTGAACTGGTATACTTATAAAATAATTTGTTCTTCAAACTTTCCAGTCGCATAATAGAGAGGAAATGCGTTGATGCATGCATTCGCCAATTTATGAACCCATATTCTATGGCCAGTTGCTAGCCTATCAGCTATAGTGACTTGTTTTTTTTTTTTAATTATATTAAAATTCATATTGCATTATGTTAATGCCATCGCACAGTGGTCAATAAACGGAATTTAATGTTCATAATTCACTGGAGCCTTCATTTCTTAACCAATTTTACTAATTTTTTTTAAATGAAATCTTATAAAGTTTTCAAGAGACAAGTTGAGCCCGTTTTTTGATTTTTTATTTGTTTACTTTAAATTTTTTAGTTCAAAATAAAGAAAAGAAATTGGACAAGAAAGATTCTCCTGTTTCAGTTAACAAATGTTACACAATAAATACTAGTTTACAACTGTAGGGTTCCCCTCAAAACGAAAAAAAATTTCACAATAAAAATTTGAAATGTTTTTAAAAATTTATACCAAAATATAAATAAAAATATGTTGAGTTTTCAGAAAAATTTTGGATATGCAGTTTTATAGACCATTAAATTTTAGTGTAATAAAGTGCAAGTTTCAAGTGGCTAAGAGTTCGCGTTGATTTTTAATAATATTTTCGCTTTTAATTCCCATTTAGTATGCAGATGTGCTCGAAATGTT
>JAPVRG010234785.1:0-10000 GCA_029783565.1 Rhagoletis cerasi | reverse complement strand
CTTATGTAATGGACATGAAATTGAAAACGTCCAGCATTTTCTAGGCACATTTTTATTCTGGTAAATCTACACAAAGCAAGGGAGAAATTGTAAATGTGCTAAACTGAAAGCAATTGATTTGAAAAATGTTGTATTATTTTGTGAGCGCCTTAAAATACAGAAGTGAATTAATTAACGAATATAATTATAATTCAGGTTGGATAATATAATATGTTACTCAAGTAGTCGTTTCCATATGTATTATTAAGTAATGAGTCAATTTAAATACACAAATAAAGAATTACTTCTACTGCGGTTAAATTTGCAGAGAAGTATTGATTCCCACCTATTTTCCATATACCTTTTATCCAGTCTCTTGGCTTGTAATAATAAAGATAACTATGTTGAGTTTCCTAAGGCTGAGTGCTGACTCAGCTCCATTACTGATCCCGGGCTTACACATTGTAGAATCTTAACGAATATCTTCAAAACTGGCACATAGGCAAGATCTTCAGTCTCGCGGGGGCAATTTTCACGTAACTCTTGAGGAACATGACCCGATATTGCAAGCCGAAATATTTTCAATACCCAAAGCCATGTAGTATGGTGGAAAATGGTTGCAGGGGCAGAAGTTTCCGTATCTTAAGTCACAGCCAAGCTGCACTCAATGCATAGGCCAGCCCTCATACTACTTCCGAACTAGTTTAGCAATGCAAATCTACACTAAATTGTGTTGGAAAGCATAAGGAAGCTGGTTCCAGATCACTCGGGAGTACCTGTACGCGTTGTTTTGTTCCTGGTTCCGACAACGAAAAAACATCTGACCATTTGGCTAGAGAGAGCTCAGACTAGGCATTCCTTGTTCCGCAACCAGTTATAACACTGTGAAAATTTCGCACAGAAATTACTACCCTCAAATGTCAGTAGGGCTGGCTAGGTGTTTGCTTTCATTGAGTGGATTTGACTGCACTGTCGCTTTCCCACTGTCAAATTGTTTGTTTCAGAGAAGCTGCAGTGTTCTGGTTACTTGCTCCTTAGTTCAAAGAAATAACCGTAATATCCGTCTTTTCTTCTGTTTTGAAATTATTGAGGAAATCTTTCGTATCTCAAGCTTGCAGTTATGTAGTCTTTCGCCTTGTTAATGATGTCGTTCTATTACTACGAATGACACGATTACTAATGAACCGATTATGTCAATGGAAGCGCAAAATATTCTACATTTTGCGATGATTTCCTTCACTGAAATTCATCAAATTAAATTATCCTGGTTTTCATCTAAAAGTATTCCAGATATAAAAGACGTTTAGTGCTAATCGATTACCAATTCCTTTGCAGTCCTTATGACTAAAGTTCTCTAACGCTCTAATTGCGCTTATTTTTTAAAGCTTCTAGTGGTAGATAAATCGGGATCTTTCAACTTTTGTGACATATTTCTTCCATGAAATTTGCGATCAGTTCTTTCAGGGAACCAACTACTTTCCAAAGACCTAGAATCGGCCTTATCACTTACAATATATACCTAAAGGTCAGATGGTCGTAGCACAAGATTAGCCTTCCACCATTATTCTAGAGATAGAGATGCCTAACAGCGAAAAGCCAAAATGCCACTAAATATTAAAAGGAATTGTGGGTGAGGCTTTCTCACCCTCTATTCACCACAACGACTTCGCGAAAAATGTGGCATGTTAGGCGTGACAAGCAACAAACGTTCGCAATTAAAGCCATTAGATGTCAACGGCAACTTGAGCAAAAATTTGCTGAGCACAACACCGTCGCGCCACAGGCATTGCCCAGGCATGGAGAAGGAAGGGCATATAACCAGTGAATCTAACAAAGTACATAATGAAATAATTTCCATTGTTAAAATGATAACAATTTATCAAGTAGACACTTTTAGCGGCACTTTCACGATGCTTATACGAGTACTATCGGGTGAATGCGGCAGCTGTAATAAAAACAACAGCAGCCATACTGCTGAGCCTGTTAACTACCTTCTTCTCCTTTTTTTACTCCAAAGCCAACATTGCGCTAGAATGCTATCTCTCCGCCGCTAGCTGACTACAACCAACTACATGCTAAGGTTGTGACTTTACGACGTTCGCATTGTAACTGTAATATTCACAACTGGCAAAAACCAATTTGTTATCAGTGCGACAAAAATACAATAATAGCAACAAAGAACATTTACCTCCCTTAGGCTCTTACTGTGCGCTCGTATCTATTAGTAGATGGCATTCGCGCGCCTAGACGCTGTTATTTTCACGCTGTTGACATTTGTTACGCTTTTTGTAGCTTTTACTGCTGTTGTTGTGGTTGTTTTGGTTGTTTTAATAAATGTTTTTATAATATTAGTTGTTGTATGCTGTCGCATCACTCTAGCACTGGTGGCACTATGTGGCACTACAGTGCGTATGCGGAATTTCACGCCTGTTAGGTTTTTGTTAGGAAAGCAATGATAGTTTGTTATTTCTTCGTCGCCATTACTGTTGTTGTAGTTGTTGCTGATGCTGACGGTGATTGTTTTTCATACGCTTGCGTGTTTGTCTACTTTAGCTTTTATTTGACAATCTTAGCTTTGTTATTATAGTTTGTTTATTTCTACGTTGCTTGTATTCATTATTGTTTCTTGTTAATGGTTGTTTGCTTGAAATATGTTTTGCGCATTCAAGCACTACACTCTAACAGAAGGTAATTATAAAGATATATTGTCATTTAATATAAACTTTTCTTATGAGGGTAATATTTACAAGGAACTGAAAATTAAATATTAATCTTGGGGTTTAAGGATGGAACACATTTGTGTAAAGCCCTTATCCTGGGCGCTGTGTTTTTTTCCTAATGTAGCAAGGATAAGTTAATTTATTATCTCGTCTCAATTTATCATGGTATTTACAAGGCAAAGATTAAAGTACCTTTTCGGCAACTCTCCTAGGTCGGCACAAATAAATCTAACCAGATTGTTGGATGCTGAATAGCTCACGGGTTTCTTGCAAAGGCGGGACCAGGGACCGTAACAGTTACTACTTTTATTATAAAAATCGCTCTGTACCAATTATTTTTGGACTGTTATTTAATTACTTCTTAAATAACAATTATTTCTGATTTTTATTTTATAAGTCCAAAATAACAGTTATTTTTTGTTTTTATTTAAATAATCTACAAACTGTACGTCCCTCCCCTTTGTGTGACAACATCAAGGCGCACGCCACAAATCGGAGGAGAAGCTCGGCCAAACACTAACATATGTGTAAGCGCCAATCTATTATTATTATTATTAATCTACAAATAAAAGTTATTTTTAATTTTATATAATATGTCCCAGATAACAGTTATTAAAAACTTTTACTTATAAAAGTCATCAATAAAAATCAGTCAGTGACTTTTACTCATAAAAGTCATCAGTATAAATCACTCACTGACTTTTATTTTTTAAGTCATTCTTATACGCAGTCCGATAAGTACTAAAAGTATAAACAGAACCAATTCGCTCGGACAATTTCGGCGTGCGGAGCGATGCTGTCGGGTGACATTCGCTGCAACATTTCACCCAGTAAAACTGAACCGAAACGAAATTTCCATTAGCCGATTGACAAATAAAAAACATAGAAATACAAAAGCGAAAAGGTGAATACTCAAATTGCCCTATTCTTCTCCTTCTTGATAATTATCTGCTCGAAAAGTCAAGAAAAAAGTGATTTAATCAACGATAGCTGATTTTGTCGACCGGCGACAGCAGCAAAATTAAAAATAAATCTATTCCCGCCAAATTTCGTCAAACGAACTTCGTCCCCTCTTTGGTTGTGTGCAATCTCATACACTGCAGTGTGTTTTAATTTTGACGGCGAACTTTCTTCCGACGAAGTTTGCTCAGCGAATTGATTCTGTTTATACTTTCAGGCTCCCCGCCCGACAGCGCCACTATCGCAAGAGACATTTTTTATCGTTGACCTGTACGAGCTTTACAACGAAATGCACATTGTAAAGCGAATTAAAGTACGGGGGCCCGCTAGCTTGGTCATGTCGTTCGAATAGACACAGAAGAAAAAGAAGAAGAATTTCATTCTCGTAGACGGCTACTGTCAAAATTTCAGCCAAATCGGATTCATAGTTTTGTTTTGACCGCGTCTGGAAGCGGGCGTGCCCGTTTATCGATCGGTAATTCGATTCTTGTTTTTGGAAGGGGAATCGCGCAGCGAAATCACAGTGCGCTTGGATGTTAAGTACGGTGACTCTACTCCTTCTATGGCGGCCGTCAAAATTGGTTTAGTGAGTTGCACGTCGGTTTTTGATGAGCCACGCCCAGGTGCCGCGAAAACGGCTACCACGGAGGATAACGTGATAAAAATCTACGATCTCGTATTGGTAGACCGCCGATTGAAGGTGCGCGAGATAGCTGAGACAGTAGGTATCTCAAAAGACCGCGTGGGTCATATCCTGCATGAAATTTTGAGCACAACCATGAGACCACTTCAGAGCAGTGCCAAAATTGGTCGAATTCGTATGCTCCAGATTTGGCCCCGTGCCACTTCTTTTTGTTTCCAAACTTGAAAAAGTCACTCGCCGGGCAGAAATTTGAGTCAAATGAGGAGGTCATCACCGCCACAGAGGCCTACTTCGCAGACCTAGAGAAAACGTATTTTTCAAACGGGTTAAAGAAGTTGGAGCATCGAGCTAAATGGAGACTATGTTGAGAAATAAATCGCAAATTTTTCAAAAGTTTCCTTTTTCTTTTGTAGGCTAAGTACTTATCGGACCGCATTTGTATGTATAATCAGTATCATTGTAAAACTAAGATGGTCGCCGCACAAAATATGGGGGGCTATATATTTTTTTACAAACCCCTTAACATGGGTATCAAATTAAAGGGACTGACTAGTAGAATACATTTCACTATGAAACAGTTTTAATTCTCAGGTGGCCGCCAACACAAAATGGCTTATTAGATATATAATTTTTTTTCCATCCCCTTTATCGCAAACAAAATGGCGAATCATAGACCTTAATACATTAAAACTAAGCTGACGAATCTACAAAAGTTGACAAAGATATTTATTTTTTATTATTTATTTTGATAAGGTACATATGTAGATTTCAGTTGTAGTGGGTTAAAATGCTCTGCAAAAATATGTGCCCATAAATTTTACTATAGGCCTTGAAAAACAAGATTAATGGTAAATGTAGTTTTATGCGAAATTTTTTTTTTTTTTCCTAAACGGCAGATGGCCCAATATTCTTGAGCTCTACCTCCTTCAAAATTGCCACACCGCATCCGTGACTTTTTTATCCGTCTAATTTTGTTGCACAGTATTAATTTAACAAAATACATAGAACATAATTACTATACTTTTTTAATTAAAAATTGCTAGCAAAAAAGTTATACTTAACCGTAATATCTATAATAAAAATTTTTATAGAATTATCTGTCGAATTATCAACAGCTTCAAAGATATATATTCGTTTTAAAATAATAAACTTTTTCTGTTGCTGTTTTTTCCTTTCCACTTAATTTTCAATCCTTCTACCTAAAGGCATAGTTTATACGCCTGAATGTATGCAATGCTGGCGACGTGCGAGGCAACTAATGATGCCTTAAATTGATTCTAATCATCATTAACAATTATATATACGCCTGAGCTAGTCATAAATTCTACTCACTGCACAGACATGTGCGTATGTGTCTACAAAATACCAGCTAAGCATGGTCGTGCGCCTTGGCATATGCAAATAATTAAACGCATACATTAAATGCAATGCAAAGGAAGAAGAAATGCAAGCATGTGCGAGTTAATATATGCGATATACATACATACATACATACACGCCTAAGTATATTATCTTCATATGTCTGCTGCAGCTGCTACGCAATGGTCACTGGTGTTGTTGTCAGTGTTGAAGTATTTCCCCAAAGTGTCATCACGTAGCTGTACTCTGTGCAGGCGACTAATGTCAGCGACCAGCCGCCAGCCGCCCAGACGTGGGCTGTAATGACTTCTGTAAGTTTTGCTGTGCGAAATCGTACAGTTCATACGAATATATGCAAATGTATGCAATTACATGTACATATATATGTATTTAGTTTTTATGTGCGTGTGTGCCTACACAATCGCGTGCAATCAGCGCGTTGCAGTTCCTGGCACGTGTGCATATCTACGTTAACCTTTACGCCACTACTAAATACTTCGCTGCTTTTCATCCCTGCAGCATTGGCATTTTTTCTGCTTGAGTCCTGTGTGGTTTGTTCGGCCGATAATGCATGCACTCAGGTCAATGGTGGCTAATAAATTTGAATATTAATTGTCAGTTGGCTGCTGCGTTGCAGAGGCTTGCAACTTGGGAGTAACTGGTGATTATAGCAGTTTTTTTTGGCATGCAAGCAGAGTGAGAAGCGAGCATTGAAGTTGACTTAATCAAATACATGGTAGTGCTGATTTTGTTAAAGAGCTGAGTGTAAATTGTAAAACGGTGTGCTTTCCGGCATTTTGCAAGAAATTTATTGAAGTGCAGTTAACTACAGCCTACCATGGCTGTTACTTTTTTCTTTGTTGCTTCTTTTATTTTCACTCGAACTTTCTCAACTCAATTACTTGGGCACGCAACTTCTTTTTCTCTCCGACATTGCCGCAGTACGTCGCAAGCGTCAGCGATTTATCGCCCCAGCGTATTTTCGGTTCGAACAGCGGCTGGCCATGCGCCAAACAGCCAAGCGCTCTTACCACCTTTTCTTCAACACCCGGCAGCATTGCAACAGCCAACCTTCGTTCTCGCCCACCTCCTGGCTGCATGTGTTTAATAACCCACTCCGTTGTCCACTTCATACATGGCAACGATGCGGCACATGATAATAGCCAAATTATTTGCCAATTAATGCCTTCGAGTGAGTTAAGCGCCTAGGCTGTGCGTTGTTCGTGCGACAGCGCTTGTGGCCGCTGAGGTGGCGGCGCTGGCTGCGACTGGTCGTTTGTCGCCGTTGCATACACGCATTCATTGCCATCCATTTGGGCTGCCCTGGAATGTCCTTCTGCGTACTGTGGCTTCATCTGCAATGGAGTGGAATCGATGTTTTACTGTGGCGCTTGTTTATAGGATTCCATGCTACGGAGTATGCATGTGCCTGTGAGTATGTGTGGCTGAAGATTGGTGTTGACTTGTGATTGCGGATATTTGATCGCCGCTACTGGGGACCGTAAAGTAATGACACTGCAGTGAGTATCCTCTTTATTACTTTATAATTTATTTTAATTCGTGTAAAGGGGTTTCAGGGTATGCACGGGTATTGCCTAACCCAAATGAATGTATGCATTGGTTAATATAAACATTGGGTCATGGACGAGTAATTACTTTCCGAAAGGTTGTCTGTTCCTATATCCTTGAGGTCCGTACAAGTTTCATCATACCAAAAAAACGAGAGCTTCCAGATTTGGTGTAATTTTAGCTGTCTATCTGCCGAGCGTTTCTCTGTCCCACTCTTTTTGTCAACATCTGAGAGTATGCGGCTTTATTTTGTTTTCTGTTTAAATTATGTATCCAAGTTCTTTACCATATCTGAGGTACTACAGGCTTTTTTCTTGCGCTATAAACTGTATGAGTGTCGTGCTGCTAATGACTCACGATAATTCATACAAACCTTTACTTACTATGTTGGTTTCCAGAGATGAGCTTTTGGTCACCGGGCTCTTGAAAGAAAGTTTGAGAAAATTATAAAATAATATAGCCACAGCATACCTCATCAATTGCTCAAGGTTGGTTGGTTTAAGTGGACTGTCACTCTGGTGACAAGCAATTAGTAAATTTGGCATTTTGATTCCACAACTCGTGCAACCTACAGCCATTTGGCAGCTTTAATAAATTTCAGCACGTCTTACAGAGAGAGGCAGCTGCTTTCTGGAATATTCTTCAGGAATGGTTTGCCGAGTGTCTTTAGTCTCATCCTTGTGAGGGCTGGACACTCGCACAGCAAGTATTCGACCGTTCCTTTTGAGCCCAGGGCATCACAGCTGCGGCAGAATCTATTGGGCAGTCCTATCCTGTCGGCATGCACCCCAACGAGCCAGTGCCCTGTGCACACTGCAGTAAGCTTGTAGGCATCTGTTTTGCTCATTCCTAAGAGAGCTTTGGTTTTAAGTGGGTCGTAGGACACCCAGAACTGCCGGGTAATCCTGTAAGCTCCTGTGCAGTTCCACCTCTGCCTGGTCTACGAATGATAAATTTCGGTAATTTTTGTCTAAATCTCCCTGAGCGAGGCGTCCATGTCCACCGCGTGGGACACATTCAGTGCGGAGCCGCTCCTTGCTAGTTCGTCCACTGCCTCGTTTCCGAAGATGCCCTTATGTCTCGGGACTCATATTAGGGTAATTTCGTATAGATCAGGAATATAGGCCAGCCCTCTCCTACATTCATCCACTAGCTGAGATCTCATAGAGATAGAAGAAATTGCCTGAATGGAAGCTTGGCTATTCGAGAGTATGTTCACCTGCGTATTCGCGGGTACATTCTCTTTGATGTACCTTGCTACCTCCTTAATAGCAAACGTTTCGGCCTGGGAAATGCTTGAATAGTCTGGTAGGCGGAAGGATTGCTTAATGAAAACCTCAGCACCGACTCCGCATTCGATCTTTGACCCATCTGTAAAGACAGTTAAGCCCTGCAAGAACCCGAAATTTTCCTGATTCCAGTCACTGCGGCTTGGGAATTTCATGCGGGGTTTATGATGAACCCAGGTCTTTGACAAGACATAGTCAGTGGGCAGCGCTTCAATTTCAGACGGTATTGCGTCTAGGATGGAACCGTGCCCGAACGGTCTTTCAAAACGTCCTTCGGACAGGATCTCATTGCACCTGTTACGCAAGCGGCTGCTGACATTTGAATTCCGCCTAGCTTTTTAACTACGTAATCCATAGTAAGGGCTGGCCACCAGACCAGCGCTTCGGATTGGTTGCTCTCTAGTGTTACACCTTTTAAGGATGTGAATATTTATTCCGACAGCCAAGCAGCCATCAGGGCTCTTGGCTCCCTGACGGTGCGTTCAAGAACAGTGATGGAGTGTTGCGTTTCGTTGCGAGCACGGAGCGTTTATCCTACAAAAAGCCATAGGTGTCGTCATTCTCCCTTAGCTTCCTCCCCCTCTTTCTCCAACACACCCACTCTTTTTCCGGTCTCCCTGTGTCGTTTTTCTATCTGCCCTCTAAGGGCATCACAAGGGATAGCTTAGTCTAGTCCAAGTTTGCCTCCATATACGGAGGCAGCCCTCTTACCTAACCATGGCTCGTAAGGCTATACTTAGAATTCTGTCTACATACGAGTTCCACAAAAGCCTCTTTATTCAAATAAATTCAAAGATATTTCACCACAACACGGTACTCAAGTTCTATCGAATTATATCTAAATCTAAGGAATAATGGATTCTAACTCTGTGAAAATTTTATTGTTTTGCGCTAAATAAACATAAACGCAAAACCTTCTCAAAAATTAAAATTTAGTGCAGAATTACTACAAACATTGTCTCTAATTCTAGATTCATGAAGTTCAAGAATTTGAACAAAATTTCACCTCATAATTTTTCGCCTATTCAAATACTTATTTGCAAATGACCATGTATTCACACAAAAATCTACTCACCTGACCTTTCAATCGCCAGCCAGCCAAAGCGCTCCCTTCAACCACTCAAACCACTCAGCGCAACATCTGTGAGTACATTATTGGCTTACAATGCAATCACTTTTCAAAATTACCAAGTGTCTCATGCAAAGATTTTTCGATTTGGCACAACGCCAAAAAGATGGCTACAAAAATTTACAAGCAAGTAAACCCAAAAAATATGCTGCTATAGGCCGCTGCTAGAGTATGGCAAAAATCAAAAAAAAAAAGGTCGGAAGGAAGTTAGTCTGCTGCATGAAAATAAAAGAAGAGCAAGAATGGATTTTTTTTGTCCACCAATGAAGACATCAAGGTTCATAAATACAGTTGTTGTTTTTGCTTTTGCTGTTAAGCATGTGCTATGCATCGCAAGTAGTTAGTAGTATTT
>JAPVRG010234774.1:0-12982 GCA_029783565.1 Rhagoletis cerasi | reverse complement strand
CAATGCTCCAACGATGGCAAATACCAACTAGTACTCTCTGCAGAAGCTGCCGTGATGAGGATGAGGAAGAGTCAATTGACCACTTTCTGTGTCGATGTCCGGGGCTACAGTCGAAGCGCCTCAAGTACTTGGGTTCACGCTTCTTCAACAGTCTGACGAGATAGCGGAGGTAGAGCTGTTGGACCTCCTCGGCTTCATTAGGGACAGCAAGTGGTTTAGTATTTTATTGAATTGAGAGGGCTCAGCTACTCTCCCGATTACGGGCACGTGTCCTCCTGGCACACGCTTGAAGAGGGCACTCACAATGGACAGTCTTGTCTCCGAGTAGAAATATTGAATATTCAATACACGCCCTCCTAACCTAACCTAACCTAGTCTTAACTCAAGTTAACGGTAGGGGAACGGCTAGTAAAATGTAAGATATGGGCGATGTTATGATCCTAAATATTCAGTTTCATATTATCTGATACCTTCACACAACTCTCCATTTCTGAAAAATAATTATCTAAGTGAACTGCCCGAATCGGTTGATTACACATTGCATATGCTACTCTTTCATGTTGCATACATTTGGCTACACTGCATTTTAGTTGGAGAATTTTTGCGAAGAAAATTAAGCGTAGCGGTTATCAGAATCCCACTGCAGGACTTCTATAGAATTATCAAATGGAGGTATTGGCTATTTTAAAGCTTTTTCATATAACAAACACCTCTAACTGCCCAACCTTCTTTATTGAAGTCAAATCGAACTGCTATTTAAAATTAGAATGTTGTAAAATTATTTATTGCAAAGTTTCAGGCGCTGAACAACTTGAGACAGGTATACTCGCGTAAACACTACAAAATATTTTTTGTCTGCTTAATATTATGCTACGCATTACTTGCACAGCTGACTCGACTGCGAGATACATAAAAGGATTGTTGACCTGGCGTCGAGCTCGAAGTCTGATAGAGTTCGCACCGGCCTAATTTCCTTGATATGCTAAAAAAGAACTACACAAAATAGCTTTGTATGTGTGTATAGAAGTGCTGTCATTTATATTTATCAATATCTTTTGCCGCTACATGAAAGAATTTAGAGTTTTATGCCGGTCGTGCAAGGCAGTTCGATTTTATGATCAAAGGCATTATTAATCTTCAACCAACGCACTTAACTAAAGCAACATGACAAAACAGTTTAGCCGAAACAAGTTATGGCCAAATATTTTTGCAATCTTAGCACTTTTCAAAATGTAAGTACATACCCACATAAACTGCGCTACATAAATAAAACAAAAATATTCCCATCATACTAATATTCTCAGCTGTAAAATATTTATCACCAAAAAACTAATTTACTCTTTTACATTTGTGCAGTTCTTAACTACTAGATAAATTTTTTATTAAACATAAAAACACTTTCCTCAATAACTTATATTAGCTCTTATAATTTTTGTTTATTAACTCAAAGGTTGTATATACATAAAAGTACTATAAATTAGTATTTTGCATGCTAAGCCATATCTCTTGCCATTCAGTTTAATACTCGTACTTTATTATACACTTTTTCCACTTTAGTTTTTCTTATCGAGAGAAATGTACATAAAAAAAAATCACGCCAACAGTCGCGCTTGAGCGCGCAAAAACTATTGAGCAAACATAAATAAATTCGAAATTTATGGCATATTTGTATATAGAATGCAGAATTTATAGTACGCGCATGGCGTGAAAGTGCATTCACAAACGCACAAACACACATGCAGGTGCATACACACAACCAAAAATGAAGAGTGTTTCAAATAAAACTGCATATATATGTATATGGATCACAAACTAAAAAAATTGAATCAAATCCTTTTAATTGAATTTCATAAGCTTCCACAGCCACAGCCACCCACTCTCCCAACGCGCCTGCTACCTGCCCGTAGTGCATTCAAAGCTTTCACAGCTATTTCAAATGAACTTATGTATTTGAGTAGGCAGCACTGTGAAGTATGTGGAAAAATATGTAGCTTTTCTTCTCTCTCGGTTATTATTCATGTTTCTTTAATAATTTTAACAAACTTTTTGTAAAGCGATTCAATGCGAAGAGTTTATTTTTTTGCTTACTTTCACTTTGTTCATTTGTTTTTTTTTTTATTGAATGCACTTCACAGCTTATAAATTTACATTTTTATATTCATGCATTTTTTGTTTGCTGTTCTCATATTTTCTGATACACACTCATATAGCAAATAAACTGTTCATAATTGATTGCAGTCTGGCGTATTTTTCTTGCTGAACTGCAATTAATTTGTATCAGTTAGGTATTGAAAGGATGATGTGTACTTGAAAAGTAGCATATTTGTTGCTGTAGCGTTAAGGGGAGAATAAATTGTATTGACACGTTGGCTGGCAGTGCATCACTGGTGAGTAGTTTTTCGATGTGATCACCGGTGATACACTGGCGTATGGAGAACGACTTTTGCTGCGCACCAGTCATGCACTGACAGCCAACGTGTTAATGCGGTAAAAATATTTTTTTTTTTGCCACTGAAGGAGATAAATTGACACATTTGTAGCATACTATTTATAGTGCAAAGATAATACCATACTACTTATCATCGAACTGGATGCGTCGAATATTACGGCCCTATTCCTGCGCTAATGACAAAACTCAGCGCATAACAATTCGTTTAACTACTCCGCCTATTGTCGCAAAAACTTGACTGCAGTTGTTATGCGATGAACTTTGTCATTGGCATGGGAATAGGGCCTTTTAATATGGTCTCTTTTTTATTTGAAGTTATTATAATAAACAACTTTTTCATACCCTTAAGCTCTTTTTGGTCATGTTAACCACGTTAGAAACAATATTATTCGAGTTCTTGTTTCTGCATATCTTTGAGTACTTCAATAGATTATGAATTTGGTTATGAAGAAATTGGAGGTGTTTAGGCTTCTAGACTAAACCAAACTAAAAAGGGGTGATCCACCCTAATGTACAAATGCATACACACATATAGACATGTATGTACATGAATACGAATATGCATGTATCAACCGCTGAATTCGATTTCCCGCCAAATAATTCACTAAATTAGCCGAATTTTCCCTCAATACAGTTCGCTGTGTGGAAGTTCGGCTAAACTTGTCAAAAATAGCGCGGTTCATTCCAGAGTAAACATTAAGAAGCAGAGACGCCTATCAGCCACCACCCCTCATCTTACACTCAAAGCCCATTATTAATTTAAACTTTTTCACTTGTCTTTTCTTATTCTCAATCAATAAAACATTAGCCGTAATCGATTCACCGGAAGTTAGCGAGTGGCGAAACGAACGAACTCAATGAGGTACAACCAAACTCGCTAACGTCCATCCTTGCTAGCTAACATTGTTGTTGCTTCCACATGCAAAGTTTTTCGTTAAGCGACCGGAACTCAAACATAGCGTGCAGTAAAGTGGCGAATCGATGACGGCTATTGATGCCCAGCTGGAGTCGTGAGCCACATCCGGATCAGCATTTCCAGGAGGGTTAAGCTTAAACCTAAGTCATAATGCACTTTTTAGCGTGATTAATGTAACAACTATTTTAGTCTTTGCAATTTTATTTGGTCTGCAATTTTTTTCGGCAAGGAGAAAAAAGTAAAGCCAAGGTAGCTGAATAACGATCTACCGAAAGCTGGACAGGAGGTGTGGTAATGTCCCTTTAGAGTTGCCTTCCACAGCCAATGAATTTTTTTACTTTGTGTGAATCTTAAATACCCCAACTACATAGTTTCATCTAGTCCATTCTTGAAAGTGTTAGAATATAATCGTAGTTGGTGGTTTTGCACTCTTTCCAACTCCTTTCCCGTCAGCCTGTTTTCCATCTCAAAGATATCCTTAACTTCTCTTCTGTGCCTTTCCATTCCCATCATGCGGGATTAGATCTTCGTCTGGGCCTGGTATGGAGCTGAAGATTTCTTTTGGTTTGCGTTCGAGGGATTCCTGAAAATTCCGTTATTGAGATTGTATCGGAATAGTCTTACCATAGAGTGCAGTGTCCAACACATGTCGGGTTATCCCCTATATTAGCTATAATTACATATATCGTGTTTCTTAATACAAGTAATTCAAAATACACTAAACTGTATTATAGGTATATCTCCTCCACGGTAAGGCCACCAGCTTAGATTACCAACTATTACTTATATCAGTTCAAGTCTTCCCTGCCAATATTGCGAGGAATGAGTAGTATTTTTTTTTTAACCCCAGCCCAGCTACCTTTTTCCCCGCAGAGAGCCAAGGCTCATGCACTGGGGAGAAATCCGGCTGCAACGACCTTACTGTGGTCGTGGTTTGTAGCACCCTCCCCTACTTTCGGTTTGATATCCGTTTTGGGTGCTGCACACCGTCTTGCATCAACTCCACCTCATAGGTTTCGTATTACTTAAGCTGGAGCATCGGTGTAGCCTTTGTCATCTCTTCTGTACCTACATAGATCCCGCCCTACTTCTCCAGCTTTCCGGCAAATTTTTGTTTTTGTTTTTGTGGCGATGCTACAGTACTCGAAATCTTCGCGTATCGCAGACATAACACGTCCTTCGCCACCTTTGGAGGATCAGACCCCTTTCACAGTCATCCTCTGGCTTTTATGCATAAAACAGCTTCCCGTGCGCTGCGGGTTGTCGGGGCAGACCGCTTATTACATGAACCTTAGCCATATTTAGGTTATTCTTCTAGGATTTCTTGAGCTCACCTTTTTAAGGATGTAAAGCACGTGATTATCTATTAAGAATCACATATTAATTTAATGTCAAAAATTTCACAAACTTGTAATTTTCAAAGGAGTTTTGAAGAAGAAAAAAAAATATCATGAAAATTTGTTGACAATGTCCGATGTAGGAATTGAAAACATCTGATAAGTGCAGTTAAATTAAAAATTCCTGAAAGCTAGAGGACTAAAGTTATTCGGGCAGACCACATCTATTGACTCAAAACTAAAATAAGCATTAAATTTTTAGAGTAAAGGAACTCAATAAAATTTGTATAGTGGTAAAGTGGTTTAGTTGCTAACAAAGTTTAAGTACTTGTAGGAACAGTTTGAACAATCCTTTATATATTTATTATGTATATAAAGAATGCGATTGAAGATAAAGTATTATCGGGGTTCTAAACTGGACTCTTGAAAAGTGGGAACAGTTGATGGGAACAGAATGTACAATACACAACTTGGCAAGGAGACATAGAATTAAAGAAATTTCTGGCTTTGGCGACTTAAGTAACTCGATAAAAATGCATGGAATAAAAGTAAAGTGAGAACAGTTTTTCCAAGATGTGTAAGGCCTTATTTGTAAATTTTAGACTATGTGCAATGATAACACATTGACATGAGCCGAAAATAAGACACTCACAACCTGGGAACAGTTCGTGAGTACAGAAAATTCTGCACTACTCATACCCATTACTAAGACCCAGACTAACACTAGCATGTCACAAAAACTTCACTTTAAGCGCTTTAAGGGCCAGTTTTTCAGTGCTGGTTTAAACTCAGTTTAAATTTAATCTAAGTTTAAACTACTGATAATTTTCAGTGTGAGTTTAAGACCGCTTCATTATTTAGATGTTTTGTAGGGCAACACTGTTTTTTCTATATGCTAATGGGCACAAAAGCGTTGCATATGCCAAGGCGCTCGCATGAGCAATACAAAAATAAGATAAAACTGCTAAAATTTCCAACACCTTCCACAAAAAAATTCTAAAAATTATATATCTATATAAAATTAAAAAATATATATATAAATATACTATACTAAAATGGAAAATAGACAGCATATCAGCTGATAGCTTAAACTCGGTTTAACCCAGCCAGATTGGACGATTAAACTTAGTTTAAACTACGTTTAAATTTGACTGAAAACTGCAAACTGAATTTAAACTCAGTATAACGACAAATAGAGATAAACTCGCACTAAAAAACTGGCTCTAAAAGGTACACTTTTCTATGTTATTGTTATGACCTATTATATATGTAAATAACTTTCACTCGCCTAAAATTACACCCAACCAAAATAACTCCTTACTTTACATCCGCAGCTCAAAAGTTTAATAATTAAAATCAATAACTCCATCAACACAAAATTGATGGAATCCAATAAGTACCTGAGGTGCATGCTAATTTTTTAATTTACTCAAACCGCTGCATAAAATCCCCGATTAACGTACACACAACTGTACATGCACAGGCCATTCTTCAAAAAAGGTATCAACCGACAATGAAGAGCAAACAAGTGCCACCACGAAAGTGTCTGGCGGATTGTATACATACACTATTTTTGTTGTTGATTCATGCATACATGTGTATTTATTTATACATATAAATGCCTGGATAAAGTTTTAGTATTGCGGCAGGCTGTAGTAAAGCAATTACTTCACAGTCTTGGTACTTGAAAATGTACTCATCAAAGCCGCAACAGCCTCCTGAATCCACACACAATGAAGTAGGGATTCCATGCCCATTCTTCCACCCACTCTCCATATCTGTGCACGCTAATCCGCTTGGTAATCCTTTTCTCTACACACAACTTTTTCACATGGCGTTTATGTATTTACATATATATAATAAGTGTGTTTGTGTGTGTGTACGTGCGGAGAAAATCTTCCAATAAACAAAAACCGCAAAAGTATCATGAAGTGTTGCCATTTTCTGAAATCTTTAATTGAAACCACGATAACCACACAACCGCACACCCACACATACAAACGAAGCAACTTTTCTCTACAAATGCATACATATACATATATGTGTTTGTAAACGTAAAAGTAGGATTTACCCATTTACATGCCATGAGTTGATAATTACACACATGATTTCACATATAGACGCAGTACCATGCTCCATTTTCAGCAACGGTAATGGTACTTTGGCCCAACTCATTTTCAATTAAATCGTTATGTGTTTGTATGTATGTATGTATATGCAAATATACTCACTCAACTTTCTACAGATTTATGTCTATAGACATTTTCACTATAAATAATGTATGCCATAAAATAAATCTACGCACGAAAAAGTATGCAACAAAACTTTGCAATTAAAATTCAAATAACTTTTCCCACATACGTTCCGTGCGGGTTTTCAAGCGACTGGTATTTACTCTTAGACGAACTCATATGCATACATAGTACAGAAATGTATGTAAAAATAAACATACAAACATATATTGTGCGCATTTGCCCTTCAAGAAATGCGACTAGTCAGGCATGAGACCGGTAATAGTCGCAATTGTATATAGATTAATTGTTCCCTTTCATGGCCAAATGGATACGGTAAGAGTGTAGTTAAAGATTATATCAGGTTTTGCAATTTTAAGCAAAAATGCGGACCTGCAAAAAAAATAATTTCCAGTTGGAAAATCGATTTTAGTAAAGTGAGAACAGTTTTTAAGGACTGTTGCGAAAGTAGTACTAAGGGGAAACAGAAAATACACTTGTTACACAAAACAGAGTGAGAACAGTTAACGTAAAATTTCCATTAGCGTAAAGCAAATAAATGTTCTCAAATAAAAAACAAAATACTAAAGATGCACTACATACATATATTCATGATGTATATGTAGCTATTTAAGTTGGGTGGTTAAGGTCATCTTAGTTAGGTAAGGGTCGCAGAAACACTTCATGAACATCGTTATCGTCACTTCCAAGCGCCCTATGCGACAAATTGGAAATTTTATAGCGCCAGCAAACCACTTTTTAAATAAGCAAAGCATATGATTCCAGAGCTGAACATAAAAGCGAATAGATCTCAAATTTTTAAAAATATAATTTTGAATTTTTGTGTGGGGTATGCCTCAGCTCAAACCAGCTTAATATCTAAATAAGTGCGTTTCCGAAAATTTAGGTCCTTCAAGCAATGACAATAGTTTCATTACGCAGATTTCAAATAAAAAAATTTTTAAGTGAGAACACTATTGGGAACAGTTTTTGTTTTATGTTTTATGGATTCTAGGTTCATGTGCTTTTTGTTTATGAAAATATATTTAATATGTAAGTCAAATAACTAATTTTTTGGGTGAGAACACTATTGGGAACAGTTTTTTTTGTTTTTTTTTTATGGATTTAAAGTTCAAGTGCACTTTGTTAATGTAAGGACATTTAAGCTAGGTAGAGAAAACTAAATTTTTTGAGTAGGAACAGTTCTGGAACAGTTAAAGAAATGTGGACTAAAATTAAGCGAAACTCAATTTGTTATAATAGTAGGAGTATTTCAGACACCATGACATAGTACATAGAACAATTATTAGAAGCAGTTACAATAGCAGCTAAACGAATTATAAGCTACATACATACATACGTACATACATATGTATATGATTAGTAAAAGAGAAAATGTGTAGTCTTCTGTTTAGAGGAAACAGTAAATTGGAGAAGATTGCAAGGTTTATCAGACAGAAAATGAGAATAGAATAATTGATGATATTGAGAAGGAAAAGAGGAGAGAGATTCCTTAACTAGAGCACGGTAACAACAGCGAAAAGATATGTAAGAGCAACGCATAGAAAAAAATTGTCACGGAACTTCTTAAAAAAAGAAAATATCGAACCGAAACAAAAGAAAGAAGAGAAACGACCTGGAAACATGATGAAAAGAGAGAAAAACAAAAATGTACAAAAAACACTTGTAGGAAGTATGATCAAAGAATAAGTATATAGATCGACTTGCTGAGAGAAAAATTGGTTCTACAAAAATGAAGACGCCTTGAAGCGACAGCTATTTCCATATTCAACTAATTTGTAATAACTAAATGCTTTTGTGAATGTATATACATACATACATACATATGTGCATACATATACATATGTGTGCGTCCCATATATGTACATACATTATTTAATATTCTTTCTCTGAGGCTGCCTGTAGTTGAGATGTAATCTATTTGAAACTCAAACCCGCTTGCAACAATTATGAAACCAGTGGAAATGGAAAATCGCAACGAATTTCATTACAACTGTCACAATAAAAAAGCAGCAGCAGCAACAACACAACACAACCGAAAAACAATGCATGACAAATGCAGACTATAAAAAACCAAAGCGCACGCCATAGCTGAGAATGAGCACACATACATAGTTAAAAGTGTGACAATGCTGCATCCCTCGTAATGTTGCACACATACACATTTACATAGTAATTAAATATTTTAATAACTAACAATTCTTTGCGCTGACGAGCACCCACCCACCAGCTACTGTAGTTGCTTATAAAGCTATAACTTCTAGACCACTCCCAGGCGTTCGACCGCATCTCACACAACACAAAGCGCTACTCATCATCTTTATACGGTTTTTGTTTTCATTCTTGTTTTCGTTCTTGTTTTCGTTTTTTTTTTTGTAATAAACAACTTTGTATGCGGTTGATGAGAGCGCAACAAATTGTGGCACGACGCAGCGTGCGCGTTGAGTGTATGATGAGCCAAGTAGCGTCTGCAGACATTTCAATTTTCGGTTGAACAGCGTAACCATGTACATACCCTACAAAAAATGCGACTGATCCGGGATGACTGCGGGAGCAATCGCAAAGAAACATGCGACTAATACCACTTTTCATCTCTTTATATGGAATGAACTGTATGTCCTACGAAGAGACCAATTTATACCCGATCGGGTAAAAAAAAAGCGAGTAGTTGCTAAAATAAAAATAAAAAAGGGTTGCCAAGCGAATACTCTCTCTACATGCTAAAGCCGCATATGAAATTTCGTTGATTAAGTGCGTGCATATCCATTAAATCGTTAATTGTACCCGTTAAAGATAAGTCAGAGACTAATTTATCTCCAATCATACCCGTTAGAGATGAGTTGCAGACTAATGATCTCCAATAATATCCGCATGAGACTAGTTGCGACTAATTAATGTTCAATTATACTCAATTGAGACTAATCCCGTAATACTATCTTTAGAGATTCGTCGCAAAATTTTTTGCAGGGTATGTACATTTGTATATGCATGTGTAATTGTGTGATGACATGCATTTGTGTGTGTGTATGTGTGTGTGGGAGCGCGCATAGTGAAAGCTACTCCGATTACCCGTTTAAGTGGTGACGAGCTTCATTTAATATGCAAATGCATACATTTATAACTAGTTTCAGTAGCATGTCGCGAAACAAAGCACACTTTTAGGGGTTGCCAAAATGTTGAAAAGAGACGTTGCGCTTTGGCTTATTTTAATTGTTAATGGTTCACATGTGGGTTCGCGGTTTCGCGCACAGGAAATGAATGTCTGCGTTTGGTGTTCGGTTTTAAGGTCGCACTGTTTTGTAGCTAGATATACATACATATGTATGTAAATTCACATGTACACATCCTTATAACCGTTGGTTAGGGTGTGTGTAAGACGGTAAGACTTTGAAGCTTTTGTAAGTAGCTGCGAAATCAACTTTTAAATATGCACGTCGTGCGCTTCTGCATTCCTCATCCGTAATCTGCTGCTTGACTTGATTTGGGTTTCATCTTTTAGCTTCTGTTGAATGGTTCTTAAGAGTTTGGGAGTTGGGGTTTCATCTTTTAGCTTCTGTTGAATGGTTCTTAAGAGTTTGGGAGTTGGGGTTTTCTGTATTGTAGATAATAAAATTTGTTGAATGCGTGCTACGTGAATGTAATTACATGGTTCAGAAAATGAACCACCAAGGGCAGGCGTACTACTCTCCTCTGGCTCCTTTTGGTAACAGAAATACTGAAATTGCTTACACCAAAAGGAAAACAAGTGTGTCACCCTTCAAAGCAGTGCCGCCAAAGAGATTTTGGCCGAGTCCAAGAAAACACGCCAGTCGTTTCTCTTCTGTGCAAACTGATATGAATTAAAAATACCAAGTGACGCCAAGCCCTTCTCCACCTGGTCTTCCCATCGCAGAGGAGGCCTTACTCTTTCTCGGCTACCAGCAGCAGGCGTTCACCGTGGTCGTCATAAAAAAGGGGGTCTCATCCGTTGCTTTCCATTGGAAAATTGTTTTAAGGCCGCTGTGGCCGAGTAGTTTGAAGTGCGCAGTACCACTACGTAGGATCAACGTTCAATCCCTGGTCAAACCAACCTACCAAAAAAATATACAAGTTATAGAAAAAGCTTACCGTTCGGCAGGCAATGGTAACCCTTAAAATGGACCATATGTATTTCTGCACTGAAAAAGCTTCTCATAAAATCCTCATAAGGCGAACAGCAATAAAGCAAATTTGAGCTATTTCTCAATTAAAATTAAAATAACACAAATTTGCTTTACTTCATTTCTCGCCATTTTTTTATTTAATATAAAATAATATTTTGATATAAAGTAAAATGTTGAAAATCGCGCGATTTTTTATTCGAAGTTAATAGAGTAAAAGAAAAACATTTGTTGAACGATGAAATCAATCTCCGCGACCTTTTCTAAACGCATTTCACACAAACCATGGGGATTTCTGGTTTGGGGATTTTGATTTCGGGGATTCAAAAAAGCATCATATTTTTTTGATATCAAAAATCAGCTTCAGCAGTGAACTGGCGTAATTTTATTATTATTATTTTTTCGTCTAAACGGTTATGAGACCACCAGTGCGTAATTGCAACGGGTGGCGGGAACGTGGACCGCTGCGACGCTGGGCACTTCCAAAATTGTTTACTTACATGTATGTGTGTACACATATTAATTTTCTTCTTTTCAGGCATATCCGTCCGTTTAATTTGTTCATGTACATACTGATTTTTGGTTGAGACTTTTAATTCGGTGCTCAACTCTTTTTATTACTAAGATTAGTTTTAAACCTCTTTGTAAATCTGAACCTCAGATGCATGGTATCCCTCGGTAGTACATTTTCAGGGCATTGCTACGTCAGAATATTGATCTTTGTATGACTAAGAAAACCTCCTGCCCCGATGTTGGCACCAGTCATCCTTAGGAGAGCCCTCTTCGCCTGAGTCTGTATATGGATATGAATATGAAGAGGGATACGATTTAGAAAACTTCACAGGATGCGATTGGATAAGTTCTCATGGCCCCAGTTATGCATAAGCAAGCCGACCTTTGTATCTAAGTGAGCGATCTTGGTCTTACTATAGATTTTTTATAAGTCTGATACAATTTTTATCGTTTTCTAATATTTATTATTTCTTATTATTTTTTTTAATTCTTCGCATTTTTTTCGAATCTCTAGGTCTGTTTGTTAATTTTTTAAAATTTTTTTTTTTTTTTAATTAAAAAAGCTACAAAATTAATATTAAAAAAAAAAAATTTAACGGAAACACTTCTTAATTCTTAAAATTTCTTAAAGATTTCTTAAAATGAAAGGACAACAAGAAAAGAACAGAAATTTTATTAATTTTTACAAATTTTTGTTTGTCTTTTTTGAATCACGCTTGATGCTTATGTGGCACAACCCACCCCTTCCCTTGTGTCCTAAAAAATATTTAATTTTCATTCCACTGTTAATTTCTTAACTCCCAATTGCAAGCTTCATACTGCTGAGTAAACCAATTTTTCCCACTCTTCTTCAACGCCAAGCACGCATATTGCCTTCTAAACGGCTCCACATTTCAACAAACTAAGTGACTTGCCGCAAAATGCCTAAATGACTGCAATGATACTAACCACAAGCAAGCAGTACCGCAAAACAAGTGCACACAATTTTCCCCGCTGGTAGATTCAAGCAGTAAAGAAAGGAGCAATACAGCAGATTTGCTGAGTTGCTAAAATGCCAGACAATTTTATGATTTTTTGCTAAATTCGCAATTTGTGGCTGTGGTGGAAATCTTTAGGTGCGGTAAAATTACAAAAAGAAAAAGAAAAAAATATTAATAACCATAATTCGACGAAATATTGCAATAGTGGGCAGAAAATTTAAGGGCTAAAGGACTTGAGCTCTTCGGTGAACTTAAGCCTTTCATGTATCAGAAAATGTGATGCATTATAAAAAAAAACAACTTTTCACTCTATGGAACAGTTTGTTGGTTTATAATTGAATTTATGAACATGTAAGTATATATATAAGTCTGCTTCTTCATACATACATAGGTATG